>VDFB02190445.1:0-28719 GCA_007258455.2 Sequoia sempervirens
CAAGACCGTGGTTGTGGGTCAAGGTCAAGAAAGATTCCTCCAAGAGTGATGTCTGGTAGGCATGGTGGTGCCAGAGGTGGTCGAGGTGGTAGAAATGCTGGTGGAAGAGATGCACTCATAGCCCTCCAAAGATAGATTGATGCGTTACAAGAGCAGGTGAGGAGAGGGTTAAACCTGAGGGAGGAAAGTGATGATGAAGGAGAGGAAGAAGGTTCAAATGTAGAAGAGGAAGAAGAAGAAATTGATCAAGACCAAATACGGCTAATAAGAGTCATTTTGAAGATCGGGAAAAGACCTAGAGCAGAAGTCCCTAGTTATTCCGGAAGTCTGAACCTAGAAGAGTTGATCGACTAGATCAGCGAGCTAGAAGAATATTTTGAGTATGAGGAAATAGAGGACCTAGATCGGGTTAAGTTTGCGAAAATGATGCCGAAGGGCCATGCCAGTATTTAGTGGAAAAAGGTCCAGTTGGAAAGAAATCAAAGAGGAAAAGTTAAGATCACCAGATGGGATCGCATGGTAGAGAAACTGAAGAAGGAGTTCATACCAGTGGACTACGAGTTAGATCTGTTGAAGAAATTGCAAGGGTTGAAGCAAGGAAGTAGATCTGTGAAAGAATATACTGAATATTTTCACAAGATAATCATAAGAACGGGTCACACAGAGGCCAATAAGGAAGAGGTAGCTCGGTATCTTAATGGGTTACGACCAAGCATTCAGGAGGAGTTAAGCCTAGTCAGAATGACCACCATTGAGGATGTGTATTAGTTTGCTCTAAAGGTGGAAGATAAGCTAAACAAAAGATTTGATGGCAAGTAAAAAGGACGAGGAGGTCAAAGTGGAAGGGGTAATGGAAGACCTTCAGGAAACCGAAATGATGATGAAAAGAAAAGTGAAGATGTGGGTACCACCCAAAGCCAAAGGAATGACAACTTCCACCACCTTCGTGATCAAAATAGTGGTGATCAAAGAGGTAGATGACGAGGGAGATATGGACAAGGATCTGGAAGAGGTGGTTTTAGAGGAATGTGTTTCCAGTGTGGTGAAGAAGGGCATCAAGCTTATGAATGTCCACAACACCAAGGAAGGGCAGACAAAAGGCCAGAAGGTCATGGAAGGGTTGCGCATGCAGATGAGGAGACCCAATCTAAACATTTAGATGATGCTGAAAGGGGAGAAACCCTAGTGATTAGGAGAGCCCTAGTGACTGAAGAAAAGGAACCAAAACAAATGAAGAATCTATTTCGCACAAGGTGCAAGTGTAAAGGAAAATGTTGTGATGTCATTATTGATGGTGAGAGCACTGATAATTTAGTGTCAGAGGAGATGGTCACAAAGTTGAAGCTAAAAAGGGAAAGGAACCTGCATCCATATCGGATTGCTTGGTCGTAGAAAGACCACAAAGTTTTGGTCAATGAGCAGTGCCTAGTAAAGTTCAAGATCAAGAGCTACCATGATGAGGTACTATGTGATATCATCCCCATGGATGCATGTCATATGTTGTTGGGGAGGTCATGGCAGTTCGATAGGCGAGCTATACATGATGGCCATGCAAACACTTATTCCTTGACAAAGGATGGGGTTCATCACAAGTTGAAACCCATAAAGGAAACCGAAGAAAAGGTATGTAGTAGTGCTAGAATTTTTTACATAGATGGAAGAATTTTTTTAGAAGGTATGAAGCATGAGCATGTCTGTTATGCATTGATTCCTAGAGTGAGTAATGAGGATAGTGAGAAGGTTCGAGAAGAAGTTTCTGGGATGTTGGATGAGTTTCAGGATATTGTTTCTAATAATGTACCTGAGGGTTTACCGCCAATAAGGAAGATCAGTCATCAGATTGACTTGATTCCTGGAGCCAGTTTGCCAAATAAGGCAGCTCATAGAATGACTCCAGCAGAAAATGAGGAGTTGAACAGACAATTTCAAGAGTTGTTGTGAAAGGGTTTGATACGGGAGAGTTTGAGTCCATGTGCAGTACCTACAGTACTAGCACCAAAGAAGGATGGGGAGTGGAGGATGTGTACAGATTCTCGAGCCATAAAAAAGATAACAATCAAGTACAGATTTCCCCTGCCAAGGATGGATGACCTGATGGACTATTTGAGTGGAGCTCAATACTTCACAAAGATTGATCTGAAGAGTGGATATCACCAGATCCGGATTCGAGAGGGAGACGAATGGAAGACTACCTTCAAGACCAAAGAGGGCCTGTACGAGTGGTTAGTCATGCCTTTTGGGTTAACCAATGCACCGAGCACATTCATGCGGATTATGAACGAGCTACTAAAAGAATTTCTGGGAAGTTTTGTTATTGTGTATTTAGATGATATTTTGATTTTTAGTAAGACGTTGGATGAACATTTGATGCATATTCAGAGAGCCTTTGAGAAGTTAAGCAAAGAGAAACTGTTGATTAATCTAAAGAAGTGCAGTTTTGTGAAGAGGGAGTTGGTGAACTTGGGGTTTGTTGTCTCAGCAGAAGGTCTCAAGATGGACCCAGAGAAGGTGAAGGCTATTCTGGAATGGCCTACCCCAAGAACTGCTACTGAGGTGAGATCTTTCGATGGTTTGGCTAGTTTTTATAGAAAGTTCATTAGAAACTTCAGTAGTTGTGGACCCCTGACTGAAACAATGAGAGGGGATAGAAAAGAATTCAAGTGGAGCATTGGAGTGGCAAAAATTTTTGAACTATTGAAGCAGAAGGTGACAGAGCAACCTATTCTAGCCCTCCCAGATTTCAACAAGGTGTTTCAGGTGGATTGTGATGCCAGTGGTTGTGCCATTGGAGCAGTATTGAGCCATGAAGGTAAGCCCATTGCCTATTTTAGTGAAAAGTTAAATGATGCCAAGAGAAAGTATTATGTATATGATCAGGAGTTTTATGCAATAGTTCAAGCATTAAAGAAATGGAGACATTATTTTTTGTCAAAGGAATTTGTTCTATATATTGATCATCAGACTTTGCAGTACCTAAATAGTCAGGAAAAATAAAATCAGAGGAATATGAAATGGGTAGAGTTTTTACAGAATTATACCTTTGTTTTGAAACATAGGAGTGGGAAGTCAAATAGGGTTTTAGATGCCTTAAGTAGGAGACATACATTGATGAAAAAGATGTAGATTGAAGTGGTTGGGTTCAACAAACTCAAGACACTGTATGCAGAAGATTCTGATTTTGCAGAGGCTTGGAAAGCTTGCAAGGAACCTATTATAGTGGACAGGACAAGGTGGTTGGATTTCATAATCCAAGATGGAATGTTATTTAAGGGAAGTCAATTGTGTATCCCGAGGAGTTCCATGAGGGAGAACTTAATAAAGGAGAAGCATAGTGGAGGAATGGTAGGATATTTTGGTCGGGATAAGACCATTGCCATTATCAATGAGCATTATTACTGGCCTCAGTTGTCATAGGATGTGAAGAAGTTTGTACAAAGCTGTAGAGTATGTTACATGGCTAAAGGAGTGAGCTAGAATACAGGCTTATATCAGCCCTTACCTATACTAGAGAGGCCATGGGAGGATATAAGTATGGACTTTATTCTTGGTTTTTCAAGGATACAATGAGAGAATGATCTAGTCTTTATGGTGGTTGATAGGTTTTCAAAGATGGAACATTTCATTCCATGTCAGAAGACCCATGATATAGTCCACATTGCTAACTTGTTCTTCAAAGAAGTGGTGAGGCTACATGTTCTGCCAAAGAGTATTGTTTTAGATCGTGACACCAAATTTGTGGGGTAATTTTGGAGGACCTTGTGGAAGAAGCTGAAGACAGAGCTGAAGTTCAATTCTGCACACCATCCACAAACAGATGGGTAGATAGAGGTTGTTAACAGGAGTCCTGGTAACCTATTGAGATGTTTGGTAGAAGATAAACCCAAGGGATGGGACTTGATCTTACCCCAGGTAAAATTTTCTTACAACAATTCTGTCAACAGAAGCACTGATAGATCACCATTCCAGATTGTGTATGGAGGTAGCCCCAGAACAACTCCAGAATTGAGGAAGATGGACCAAGAGGAGAAAATAAGTGCTGAAGCTGAAGATTTTGTAGAGCACATCAAGGATATATATATGAGAAGGTAAGAGAACATATTAACAAGATGAATATGCAGTATAAGGCTAAGGCAGATCAAAAGAGGAGGTATAAGGAGTTTTAGATTAGTGATAAATCGATGGTCCACTTGAGGAAAGAAAGGTTTCTAGTGGGAACATATAACAAATTGAAGATGAAGAAGTTACGTCCCTATAAAATTTTGAAGAAGCATGATTTAGGGAATGCATATGAGGTAGAGCTACTGGATGGATTCAACATTTCCCCTGTGTTCAACATTTTCAATTTGACAAAGTATCATGAAGGTGGCACAAAGGAAGTACCAATGATGGAACAGTGTAGGATTCCAACATCTACTTCAAAAAAGGATGAGATTGAGGAAATCTTGGATAGTCGTGTGGAAAGGAGTACCAGAAACAGGCAGTATAAAGAATATCTGGTGCAATATAAAGAATATCTGGTGAAATGGAGAGGAAGGCCTATGGAAGATTAATCCTGGCTATCTAAGGCAGCAGTTGACCAATTGGGTTTTCCTCAACCATCTGAGACGTGACGGGGTCACTTCTCAAATTATCTTGGGTGTCTGATGCAGGAGCATCCAGTGGTGTAAGGGTAATCTTGCATCACCCAAAAATAGTTAATTTTTAAGTTTATCATTTTTTAGATATTTTTACATTTTTGGATACCCTTTTCGTCATAATAAAATTCCCAATTTACAGTTTTTATTTTCTATTCCTAGGTTGAAAGATATTGCAATTTTAGTTTCGCATATTTGCACCTGAAAATCTTCCGAGTTGGATTTGAGGCACTTAGAGCTTTCCAAATGTCCCAAATTTTTTTCAAAATTGCCATAGCCATTTTGAACGCGTTCTTGACTTTGAGACCTTTCCAACGGTTCAAACAGTTCACGAATCGGTGCTCCAGATCAAAAGTTATGGCCCCAGGAAGTTGGCGCACTTTCTAGGAGATACGATTGCAAATGTTCTTTTGAAATTTGAACTTTAAGTTGTAATTTTTGGTGCCAAACCACCTAAACTCAAATTTTAATATTGTTTTGACTCATAACTAAAGAGGAACTCTATTTATGAGCGGGTTTCTAGTATTTTTAGGTAACTATTTGGGGACAAGCTTGTATATTGTGAAAGGGTGTTTCTGTAGCTTTCTGTAACTTGCATGTGTTGTAAAACTTGGGGATTTAAGATCCTCTGCATGTAAAATGTTCTATTTTCTGAATAATAAAATTATTCTCCTGTTTGTGGGTTATTTTCTATGTCTCGGGTCATGCCCTAATCAAGTGGTATCAGAGCGAGGTTTTCTTGAGTGTGTGGACAGATCGCCGATCATGAGGCAGTTCGCACCAGGACCGTGGTTGTGGGTCGAGGTCAAGAAAGATGCCTCCAAGAGTGATGCCTAGTAGGCATGGTGGTGCCAAAGGTGGTCGAGGTGGCAGAAATGCTGGTGGAAGAGATGCACTGGCAGCCCTCCAGAGACAGATTGTTGCATTACAAGAGCAGGTGAGGAGAGGGTTAAACCTGAGGGAGGAAAGTGAGGATGAAGGAGAGGAAGAAGGTTCAAATGTAGAAGAGGAAGAAGAAGCAATTGATCAAGACCAAATGTGGCTAATAAGGGCCATTTTGAAGATCAGGAAAAGACCCAGAGTAGAAGTCCCCAGTTATTCCGAAAGTCTGAACCCAGAAGAGTTGATCGACTGGATCAACGACCTAGACGAATATTTTGAGTATGAGGAAATAGAGGACCCAGATCGGGTTAAGTTTGTGAAAATGAAGCGAAAGGGCCATGCCAGTATTTGGTGGAAAGAGGTCCAGTTGGAAAGAAATTGAAAAGGAAAAGTCAAGATCATTAGATGGGATCGCATGGTAGAGAAACTAAAGAAGCAGTTCATACCAGTGGACTATGAGTTAGATCTATTGAAGAAATTGCAATGGTTGAATCAAGGAAGCAGATATGTGAAAGAATATACTAAAAAATTTCACAAGATAATCATCAGAACGGGTCACACAGAGGCCAATAAGGAGAAGGTAGCCTGGTATCTTAATGGGTCACGACCAAGCATTTAGGAGGAGTTAAGCCTAGTCAGAATGACCACCATTGAGGATGTGTATCAGTTTGCTCTAAAGGTGGAAGAGAAGCTAAAGAAAAGATTCGTTGGCAAGCAAAAGGGACGAGGAGGTCAAAGCAGAAGGGGCAATGGAAGACCTTCAGGAAGCCGAAATGATGATGAAAAGAAAAGTGAAAATGTGGGTACTAGCCGAAGCCAAAGGAATGACAACTTCTACCGCCCTCGTGATCAAAACAGTGGTGATCAAAGAGGTAGAGGATGAGGGAGATATGGACAAGGATCTGGAAGAGGAGGCTTCAAAGGAACATGTTTCCAGTGTGGTGAAGAAGGGCATCGAGCCTATAAATTTCCACAACACCAAGGAAGGGCAGACAAAAGGCCAGAAGGTCGTGGAAGGGTTGCGCATGCAGATGAGGATACCTAATTTGAATATTCAGATGATGCTGAAAGGGGAGAAACCCTAGTGATTAGGAGAGCCCTAGTGACTGAAGAAAAGGAACCAGAACAAAGGAAGAATCTGTTTTGCACAAGGTGCAAGTGTGAAGGAAAATGTTGTAATGTCATTATTGACGGTGGGAGTACTGATAATTTGGTGTCAGAGAAGATGGTCACAAAGTTGAAGCTGAAGAGGGAAAGGCACCCGCATCCATATCGGATTGCTTGGTTGTAGAAAGACAACAAAGTTTTTGGCAATGTGTAGTGCCTAGTAAAGTTCAAGATCGCGAGCTACCATGATGAGGTACTCTGTGATATCATCCCCATGGATGCATGTCACATGTTGTTGGGGAGGCCGTGGCAGTTCGATAGGCGAGCTATACATAATGGCCATGCAAACACTTATTTCTTGACAAAGGATGGGGTTTGTCACAAGTTGAAACTCGTAAAGGAGACCGAAGAAAAGGTATGCAGTAGTGATAGAATTTGTTATGTAGATGGAATAAAAATTTTAGAAGGTATGAAGCATGAGCGTATGTGTTATGCATTGATTCCTAGAGTGAGTAATGAGGATAGTGAGAAGGTTCAAAAAGAAGCTTCTGGGATGTTGGATGAGTTTTAGGATATTGTTTCTGATAATGTACCTCAGGGTTTACCACCAATAAGGAAGATCAGTCATCAGATTGACTTGATTCCTGGAGCTAGTTTGCCAAATAAGGCAGCTCATAGAATGACTCCAAGAGAAAATGAGGAGTTGAACAGACAATTTCAAGAGTTGTTGAGAAAGGGTTTGATACGGGAGAGTTTGAGTCCATGTGCAGTACCTGCAGTACTAGCACCAAAGAAGGATGGGGAGTGGAGGATGTGTACAGATTCTTGAGCCATAAACAAGATAACAATCAAGTACAAATTTCCCTTGCCAAAGATGGATGACCTGATGGACTATTTGAATGGAGCTCAGTACTTCACAAAGATTGATCTAAAGACTGGATATCACCATATCCAGATTCAAGAGGGAGACGAATGGAAGGCTGCCTTCAAGACCAAAGAGGGCCCGTACGAGTGGTTAGTCATGCCTTTTGGGTTAACCAATGCACCGAGCACATTCATGCGGCTTATGAACGAGCTACTAAAAGAATTTCTGGGAAGTTTTGTTATTGTGTATTTAGATGATATTTTGATTTTTAGTAAGACGTTGGATGAACATTTGATGCATATTCAGAGAGCCTTTGAGAAGTTAAGCAAAGAGAAACTGTTGATTAATCTAAAGAAGTGCAGTTTTGCGAAGAGGGAGTTGGTGAACTTGGGGTTTGTTGTCTTAGCAGAAGGTCTCAAGATGGACCCAGAGAAGGTGAAGGCTATTTTGGGATGGCCTACCCCAAGAACTGCTACTGAGGTGAGATCTTTCCATGGTTTGGCTAGTTTTTATAGAAAGTTCATTAGAAACTTCAGTAGTATTTGTGAACCCCTAACTGAAACAATGAGAGGGGATAGAAAAGAATTCAAGTGGAGCACTGGAGCGGCAAAAAGTTTTGAACTGTTGAAGCAGAAGGTGACAAAGCAACCTGTGCTAGCCCTCCTAGATTTCAATAAGGTGTTTCAGGTGGATTGTGATGCCAGTGGTTGTGCCATTGGAGCAGTATTGAGCCAAGAAGGTAAGCCCATTGCCTATTTCAGTGAAAAGTTAAATAATGCCAAGAGAAAGTATTATGTATATGATCAGGACTTTTATGCAATAGTTCAAGCATTAAAGAAATGGAGACATTATTTGTTGCCGAAGGAATTTGTTCTATATACTGATCATCAGGCTTTGCAGTACCTAAATAGTCAGGGAAAATTAAATCAGAGGCACATGAAATGGGTAGAGTTTTTGTAGAGTTATACCTTTGTTTTGAAACGTAGGAGTGGGAAGTGAAATAGGGTTGCAGATGCCTTAAGTAGGAGGCATACATTGATGACAAAGATGCAGATTGAAGTGGTTGGGTTCAATGAACTCAAGACACTGTATGTAGAAGATCCTGATTTTGCAGAGGCTTGGAAAGCTTGCAAGGAACCTGTTACAGTGGACAGGACAAGGTGGTTGGATTTCATAATCTAGGATGGCATGTTATTTAAGGGAAGTCAATTGTGTATCCCAAGGAGTTCCATGAGGGAAAAACTTGATAAAGGAGAAGCATAGTGGAGGAATGGCAGGACATTTTGGTCGGATAAGACCATTGCCATTATCAATGCGCATTATTATTGGCTTCAGTTGTCACAGGATGTGAAGAAGTTTGTACAAAGCTGCAGGGTATGTTAGATGGCTAAAGGAGTGAGCTGAATACAGGCTTATATCAGCTCTTACCTATACCAGAGAGGCCATGGGAGGATATAAGTATGGACTTTGTTCTTGGTTTGCCAAGGACACAATGAGGGAATGATTCAGTCTTTGTGGCGGTTGATAGGTTTTCAAAGATGGCACATTTCATTCCATGTCGAAGACCCATGATGCAGTCCACATTGCTAACTTGTTCTTCAAAGAGGTGGTGAGGCTACATGGTCTACCAAAGAGTATTGTTTCAGATCGCGGACACTAAATTTGTGGGGTACTTTTGGAGGACCTTGTGGAAGAAGCTGAAGACAGAGCTGAAGTTCAGTTCTGCACACCATCCACAAACAGATGGGTAGACAGAGGTTGTTAACAGGAGTCTAGGTAACCTACTAAGATGTTTGGTAGGAGATAAACCCAAGGGATGGGACTTGATCTTACCCCAGGTAAAATTTTCTTACAACAATTCTGTCAACAGAAGCACTGATAGATCACCATTCCAGATTGTGTATGGAGGTAGCCCCAGAACAACTCCAGAATTGAGGAAGATGGACCAAGAGGAGAAAATAAGTGTTGAAGCTGAAGATTTTGCAAAGCACATCAAGGATATATATATATATGAGAAGGTAAGAGAACATATTAACAAGATGAATATGTAGTATAAGGCTAAGGCAGATCAAAAGAGGAGGTATAAGGAGTTTCAGATTGGTGATAAATCGATGGTCCACTTGAGGAAAAAAATGTTTCTAGTGGGAACATATAACAAATTGAAGATGAAGAAGTTCGGTCCTTGTAAAATTTTGAAGAAGCATGATTTAGGGAATGCATATGAGGTAGAACTACCGGATGGATTCAACATTTCCCCTGTGTTCAACATTTTCAATTTGATAGAGTATCATGAAGGTGGCACAGACGAAGTACCAATGATGGAACAGTGTGGGATTCCAGCATCTACTTCAAAAAAGGATGAGATTGAGGAAATCTTGGATAGTCATGTGGAAAGGAGTACCAGAAACATGCAGTATAAAGAATATCTGGTGAAATGGAGAGGAAGGCCTATGAAAATTTTATCCTGGCTATCTAAGGCAGCGGTTGGGCGGTTGGGTTTTCCTCAACCATCTGAGATGTGACGGGGTCACTTCTCAAATTACCCTGGGTGTCTGATGCAGGAGCATCCAGTGGTGTAAGGGCAATCTTGCATCACCCAAAAATAGTTAATTTTTAAGTTTATCATTTTTCAAATATTTTTACATTTTTGGATACCCTTTTTGTCATAATGGAATTCTCAATTTACGGTTTTTATTGTTTATTCCTGGGTTGAAAGATATTTTAGTTTTAGTTTCTCAGATTTGCACCTGAAAATCTTTCGAGTTGGATTTGAGCAACTTAGATCTTCCAGAATGACCCCAAAACTTTTTGAAATCAGCGTAGAAATTTTTTACCACATTCTTGACTTTGATACCTTTCCAATGGTTCAAACGGTTCGCGAATCGGAGCTCCGAATCAAAAGTTATGGCCCCAGGAATTTGGCGCACTTTCTAAGAGATACTCGATTGCAAATGTTCTTTTAAAATTTGAACTTCAAGTTGTAATTTTCATTTCCAAACTGCCTAAACTCAATTTTTAATGTTGTTTTGGCTCCAAACTAAAGAGGAACTCTGTTTATGGGCGGGTTTCTAGTATTTTTAGGTAACTATTTGGGGACAAGCTCACATATTGTGGAAGGGTGATTTTGTAGCTTTCTGTAACTTGCATGTGTTGTAAAACTTGAGGATTTGAGATTTTTTGCATGTAAGAAGTTCCATTTTCTGAATAATAAAATTATTCTCTTGTTTGTGGGTTATTTTCTGTGTCTCGGGTCGTGCCCTCATCACTTGTGCTTGTGCATAATCAATATTCAAATCTGGTTGAATCTTTACCTAGGGGAAACATTTTATTACTCATCATTATAACCTTAGCAATGAGTTGATTACTTGGGTATTTGTCTAAAATTGTGTATAGTCCATTCTTGAAAGTTACTCTATACCCTTTTTGAACAAGTTGTCCTATACTCATTAGATTGTGTTTTAAGCTAGGCACAAAATACACATCTGTGATATACTTTTGCTCCCCCTTTTTAGTTAGAATGTTGATATTTCTCTTTCCTTTAACTAACACTTTGTTGTCATTACCCAATGTAACATCACATTTAACATTTTCATTTAGACTTGAAAACATTTCTAGATTTCCTGTCATATGGTTGCTACAACCTGATTCTAAAAACCAAACATCTTTTTCACTTGCTTGTGCAACATTACATGCCAAAAACATTGTGCTCTTTTCTGATTTCTAATCTTGATTTTCTTTTGTGAAATTTGCATTTTGTTTACCATAATCATACTATTTTTTCCTACACTCATTCATGTAATGCCAAAACTTTTTATAGCAGTGACATTGGATTTGAGACTTATCATACCTTTGACCTTGTGACTAGTTTTGAGATGGGTTTTGGTTGCTTCCTCTTCCACTTGAGCTTGACAAGCTGCTTCTTCCACCTCTGTAAAAATTTCTTCCTCTTCGTCTGAAATTTGATCTTCCTCTACCTCTTCCTTGAATAAATGAGACTTGTGATTTGAAAGCATGCTCCAATGATGTGTTTGCAAACCTACTCAGGCTTTGTTCATGAGAAATGAGATATGCATGGAGCTCAATAACTAAATACTATGTGAGGTCCTTTGTTTCCTCTATGGTTACAACAATTGTCTCAAATTTTGTGGGAAAGCTTCTTAAAATATTTTCAACCACTCTTTTATCTTCAAGTGTCTCACCATGAGACCTAATCTAGTTTACCAATCCAATAATCTAGCTAAAGAATGAATCTACTAATTCATTGTCCTTCATATATATAGTTTCAAAATCCCTTCTCAATATTTGTAGCTTTGTTGTTTTGACTTTTTCCATACCTTGATAAGCTGTTTGAAGTATGTCCCATGCTTGTCTGGACCTTGTTGCTGCTGCAATCCTTGGGAAAATGCTCTAATGCACTCCTTGAAGAATAAAGAAAAGAGATTTTGAATCTTTCTTCCTATTGTCCTTCAATAGGTCTTTCTTTGCTTGAGTCAAAGCATTGTAAGCTGCTACATCAACTGGCTCTAGAAATCCATTCTCTACTAGCTCTCATAAATCTTGTGAACAAAACAATGCTCTCATTGTGATTGCCCAATAATCATTTTTTTCCATTAAACTGTGGGATTTGTGGGTTAGTCAAGCTTGTGCTTGCTGCCATTCTTTTACTGAAACCTTTAGAAACAACCTTTTATAAATGACCCTGCTCTAATAAACCTGCTCTAATACCAAGAGAATGCCAGAGGCAAAGGATTCCAAACACAAAATATAATAGAGAGCAAAAATTTAAACACACACAGAATAAACCCATAAAACTTTATATTGCATTAATTCATTCAAAATAATTTATTTCACATAAAGAGCTGCTCCTCAATTTCACCACTATTTTTTTCTTCTACAGAGCACACTTCTATTTTACTTCTTAATAATAAATAAACTTACTTACAAAATATACCCATCAAAAATCACTGAGAAAATTCACTAGGAAAGAGGTGAATTAAATGCCATTAATTACATTAATTGTGAAAACTAGATTCATGTCAAGTGAAAAAAATTATCCTAGATTTAACCATCAAAATAACAATAAATGTTGTTCTTCAAATATTAAATGCCCAATAAGGTATTTAGCGAAAAAATCCCATAAAAAATATACTTCACTGCTCTACCGCTAGGAGAAACTGAGGTCACGGGATTGCGAGAGAAACCACTCTACCACACACCATGGAAGACAACCTTGTGGGATAGTGGTAGAACCGCAGTACTGCACACAACAAAAGAGAGGCCCGCGGTATGGCGATAGACACCGCTCTACTGCAAGCAATGAAGGAGAAGCTTGTGGGACAGCAGGGTCATCACTACACCATGCAATGGAGGAGAGGAGGCTGTGGTAATGTAAGGAGTCTGGAATGCATGCAGGAAGAAGAAGTTGGAATTATTTCCAACAGCTACTAGCAATCCCCTAACTGCAAAACCTAGATTCTGGTGCATTTCAAGTAAAAGCATATTGCCTTGAGATTAAAGAGAAAAGTGTTGCCTCTAGCAATCCTAGAAGCTGTGACAACATCTTACTTTTGTAAATGGTATTAGAAATACTCTACGAGTAGATAAGGCTTGTACAAATGTGTGGTATTTTCCTTCAAATGGACCTTCAAATAACTTAACCTGCTCTTATATTTTTCATATGAATGATAAATAAATAGATGAGGATCATTTAGAACATAGAAAACTCAAGGATGGAAGGAGAATGAGATGATAAGGTTAGGATTGTGTATAGGAGGAGAATGAGATGATGATAAGGTTAGGATTGTGTATAGGAGGAGGCGTTGCAGGAGGAATGACTTAATTGGAGGTTAGGATTGTGGTTGGCTTACTTGGTTTGGATTTGACTATATTTAAATTATATTGATTTTTTAATTGTAGGAACAAAGTAAAAGTAGAAATATTTAATGTGGACTTAATCCGTAACTTATTTTGGATCCAATTAAGAATGAAAAAATAGTCACATTAATTAGTTTTATCATTTATAATGATATTGAATCTCATTGTATATGTTGTAGACAATTAATAATTTGTAAAGAATGTAATAATTTTTCTTCAAATATGTCATTTTCATTTTTCTAGTTTTAAATTCTTTTTATTTATGAGATTAATTGTTTTCATGTCATAGATTTGACATTCTCTCAAGATGAAATTACAAAATTTTAGATCATATAAATTTTCTCCAAAGTTTACAAGTTTAATAAATATAACAAGTTTTAAACCACTATATCTACACAAAAAGCATGTATCATTTTATGGCCTTCAATCCAACAAATAGATATTTTCACTTTTCCACATAGCATTAAAGTATTTATAACTCTCATTCACTAAACTATTTGGGATGATTGCTAGTAAAATAAAAGTAAATAATACATAGTTAGGTTGCATTGTAGAGTGATATGGTAGTTTAAATATCTTGAAAGAATTACTACAAAATCTATTTTGGGCATATCCTAGAATCATAGTGTTCTATGAGATAACATTTCTTTGAGGAAGAATGTCAAATAGATCACATGCCTTGTGTATGCTTCCACATTTTACATATATGCATATCAAGGAAATTTTTTCTCATTAAAATTAAGAGTGGTGCAACTCTATTTCAAGTAAAATTGAGAGTCATTCTATAGGACATAAGAATTGAAAATGGAATAAAGAGTTCTTTCAATATATCTTCAAGAATGTAAAGGTATGACAACAAAAATTGGAAGACAGTGTGCTACATGGAAGGTCATAAATAAAAGGTATGCCTACTAAACCCCTTCCTCAAAGAAATAAATTTGGTACTTCATGTAGAGATATTATGCTCATTGATTTGAAAAATCAATTCACATATCATTAAATGATTTAAGTGGTGAAATGGTTAGAAATAATAGGAGAAATAGTAGACATATATCTAATATTCCTATAAATGTTTCAAATATGGGTGAAGGAAGTAGAAATATATCCCATGAGGTGAATGTTAAAGATATAAACTTACCCAATCCTTTACATGTAAGAGTCACAAGATGGATTTGCACCCTAATTCTCCTACATCCTGACATAGAACCAATCATGAGCAAGACCCTAGTATTGAAGCATCCAAATTTGATTTAATTATGAATCCTCATGATTGATCTAGTATTGGAGTCTTTATGAAGGAAAGTATACCAAACAACATCTACAATTGACAATTGTTTGATGATAATCAACAAATATAAGTTATTGGATTGCATACATGAATTTGACAACAAGTTGGTTGATTAGCAACCCATGGTTAAGGTGGAACATTATAAAAAGATGTTTGATAATGAAATAATATTACCCTACAACCCTACACCATATCCAAAGGGTGAGTAGCATTAGAGAGAATGTTTAATGGTGTTGATTGCTACAAGAGTAGGAATAAAACCATTGAAGGTGTAAATCTAGGTACTAAAGAAGCCTCTAAGATTATTTACATTAGAAAGTAGTTGAAAGCAATATAAAATTAAATGTTGATTATATTATTGAGAGAATTTTAGAAAAAAAATGATCCTATAGTGAACTCAAAGCTTATAGTGAAAAAAAAAATAGCACACAATTCCTCTTTAGTTTGATACAAAATTCTTTTGACAAAAAATGAAAAAAAAGAAAAGAAAACAACAACAACAACAACTAACTAATCTAATGCTTGCCCCAAAAAAACAAAAAACAAAAATTAATAAAAATGAAATAAAGACGTACTATCAAATATATCCAACATTCAAAAATACGCTTTAATCTTATTTTATTCAAGAAGAAAGAGATAAGGTTATATGGAGACTTAAAAAATTTGAATATCAAATATCTCAAAGATAATTACGCACTTCTAAATATAGGCCACCTATTACAAAAGATAACTAAATTAAAAATGATGTCTATGATGGATGGATTCTTCATATGATTTTGTGCTTCATGTTTATGTGGCAATTCCATTTTAACTAAAGGTAGGTATTGCCTTTGTAGACCTCATTGATGAAATTTTAGTGGTGTAACAAGATGACATAATTTTGTTGGCTAGTTAAGGATCCTAGAACAATGTTCCCATGTGATAATTTACGGAAATATTGAGCCAAAGTTTGCATTATGGCACAAGAAAATTAACAGTTATAGCAATAAAAGAAGAAAACCTGGTCCTCCATAATGGGGGCGACGACATTCACTCTCCAAATTTAGGAGACTATTTGAATTGTCTACCAGACTGTGAAGGAAAAGTGAGCTCAGCATAAGTCTTCGATATTCTCTACTTTCCTTGGCATTTTTCTTTCTATTATGGATTTCTTTCCCGTAATCAACTTCCATAAATTCCATCAAAAACTAAAAAAGGAAGTCCCATAGTATACGACAACTTGGACTCTCGTGATTGTCACTATGATTTTTATGTTTGTTTTACTTATTGGTGTCTCTCATCTATTGAAAATCGACAGAAGGAAAACATGTTAAAAAAGTAGTAGCTAGGCACATCTAATACTAAATTAGAATTACATGGGTAGAAGAATGCACTGTATAATTAGGATTATTGGCATTATATAGTATTGAAAACCAGTATTTTCCAGATCTTGCCCAATACAATAAATCTTAGGAAAATCTACTTTCTCCTAATTAAATCAGATTCATGACCTCAAAAAATATAGAGCCTTCTCTCAGATAAAATATTTTCAGTGGAATCCGAGGCGAACAATATTCAAACTAAAACATCAACTTCTCCATCGTTCTAACCCACCATGTCAATAAAATCTCGGTGCTTGTAGCTTCTTATATCATGATAACAATGCATATGCAGTCGAAAATCCATAGAACAAGTTAGCAAAATTATAAGCTTAAAATGATCATCTGCCAAGTAAAAGGCCCACAAACTGCACCAATGCAATGTTTTGCTCCATCTGATTTTTCACAACGGTCTTGTGTGTTGATTTTGACACAAAAGCCCAGAGTTAGAAAATTATTCATAGATATTTCTACTATTTTGTATAATCAGTTGAGGTAGAAACAAACTCCTATAAATAACAAACAATATGGTATCCCTATATTTAGGGATAGGAATAGAATGTTTAATTTCACTCCACAGAAGACCTTCGGATTCCCTGACTGAACGTCTAAATTCAGTCCAGAGGAGACCTTAGGATCCCCTTAGAACTAGGTACAAAGTTTATTACA
Source organism: Sequoia sempervirens (assembly GCA_007258455.2). Classification (NCBI taxonomy): domain Eukaryota; kingdom Viridiplantae; phylum Streptophyta; class Pinopsida; order Cupressales; family Cupressaceae; genus Sequoia; species Sequoia sempervirens. Next base: position 16,678 of record VDFB02190445.1, read on the forward strand.
AATGTTTTTGGAGCCACTGCTACCATTTACCTTGAGACTGTCATTACAAGCCTGGTGTGTACACTCTTTTTGGCTTATTAAGATATTCGTACTGTTCTTCTGTAATGACATGCTCAGAGGAGAACTTTTTTAGGTTTTTTTTAATGGTGGAGCGTGGACTTTGGATCTGAACATAGAGTAGGACTTATTTTTAGTTTTTCTATTTTTTCTTCTTATGTTGGGGTGTGGACTTTGAATCTGAACCAAATAACAGATCCAACTCGGGAAAATCAGAAGGAATGTAGAGTGTTCCTGGAGTTAGTGCAAACTTTCTCTTTCTGGGAGTTGATTGAAGGCCAGAGGCGGAGGAGTTCACACACAATAAAAATTAAAACATAAAATATTATTAAAACTTAGATATTAATTTCCCATACTATGAAATATCTTTTGGCGGTGGCAGCATTATCCATGGTTCCCCGCAGTATCGCAATCGGTAAAACCCATATTGCGATATTGCGGGCAGCGGTTAGTTGACGGCCCGGTAAACAGCGGCGGTTAAAGATAAAACAAACTTTTACTGAAGTCTCCCGCGGTGTCGCGATGAATATTTTATTGATTGCAATATTGCAGGCAGTGGTTGGTGGGGACGGCTGCAGTTAGGGTTTAAATTCCAACACTCCCCCTTAAACATAACTGCACTGTCCACCATGCCCAATCTGTTTCTTTGAAAAATAAAATTATTTCTTCCCAGCGGCTTTGTAAAAATATTTGCACTTTGCTCTTTTGATCTGCAAAATTCTAAAAATATATCACCATTATTAATTAATTCCCTGATGAAATGATACCTGGTATCGATATGCTTGCTTCTCTTATGAAAGACTGGATTTTTCGAAAGAGCTATGGCTGAATTGTTATCACAATAAATTTTCGTTGCCTCCATTTGTTCATTTTGCAATTCCTTCAAAATTCTTCTCATCCACACTGCCTGACATGCTGCACTTGTGGCTGCCACATATTCTGCTTCAGCTGATGAAAGACAGACTATTGGCTGCTTCTTTGAAGACCATGAGACAACTCCTGTCCCAAAATTAAATACATAACCAGACATTCTTTTTCTATCATCAATGCTGCAAGACACCATGTCTCAGGTATCCTATGAGTTTGAACTCATCCAACTTGAATACTTAATGCCAAAATTTCTTGTTCCACTTACATACCTTAAAATTTTCCCTTCTTCCAATGGGTGTCTTTTGGTGTTTCCATAAACCTAGAAATCAAACTTACTCCATACATAATGTCTGGCCTTGTGGCTGTGAGATACATGAGACTTCCAACAAGCCTCTTAAACAAAGTTGGATCAACATTAGACCCTCTATCATCCTTGCTTAGTTTCAGACCTGTCACTGTAGGTGTTGGTGCTAGTTTGCACTTCATCATATTAAACCTTTTCAAAATGTCATTTGCATATTTTGACTGTGAAATAAAAATACCATTTTCATTTTGATTCACTTCAATGCCCAAAAATACTTCATCAGACCTAAGTCTATCATTTCAAATTCTTTCTTCATGTCTGCCTTGAACAGATCAATTGACAAATTTCCAGTGAAGATTAAATCATCAACATATAAGCATACTATCAGTATTTCACCTTCTTCATTCATTTTTGTATACAGTGTGGGCTCACTGCTACATCTATTAAATCCATTCGCAAAAGATAACTATCTATTCTGCTGTACCAAGCTCTTGGGGCTTGCTTCAATCCATACAGTGCCTTTTTCAATTTGTAAACTTTGTCTTCTTGACCCATAATTTCATACCTGGTGGTGATCCACATAAACTTCTTCTTCTAAATAACCATTTAAAAAAGCTGACTTTACATCCATTTGAGATACAACCACTTATTCTGAGCTGCTAATGCTAAAATCATCCTTATAGTATCCAATCGCGCTACAGGTGCAAATGTTTCATTGTAATCAATTCCAGGCTGTTGTGAATAGCCCTTTACAACCAATCTTGCTTTAAGCTTCTGAACTTCATCTTTTTCATTCAATTTGGTTTTATAAATCCATTTCACTCCAATAACATCTTTGTCTTTTGGAAGACTGACTAGATCCTATGTCTGATTCTTTTCAATTGCTTCAATCTCTTCATCCATAGCACTTACCCATTTATCATCTTTGACTGCATCTTCAAAATGAACTGGATCTTCTATTTGAGAATAAAATGCAAAAAGAGAAATCTGATCTGAATTATTCTCACCTTCATTTTGCTCATATATATCTCTTATGCTTCTGATTTTCTGTCTTCTCAGACTTGCCAATGTAGGATTTGACATATCACTTGAACTTGTGGAATGTGGACCCGATGGTCCTGCTGTAGATGGTGTTTGTTGTCCTCTTGTTGGACTGCTTCCTTGAATGCATGAGGCTGTTCTTATAGTCGATGTTGGTGTCACTTGTGGACTACTTTGCTGAGCTTGAATGGGAGTGGTAGGAGTCACAATAGCTGGAATATTTGTTGATGTTGAAACTTCATTCTCCTCTTGAGGTATACTAGCTGAAATATTGACTGTCTTCTCTATGCTTCCATCCCATGCTTCATCTTCTACAAATTGTACATCTCTGTGATTATAACTTTCTTTGTTGTTGGATTATAGAGCTTATAAGCTTTGGATTCTTCACTGTATCCAACAAATATACATTTTTCTCCTTTGTTATCTAGCTTCCTTCTCAATTCATCAGGCACATGTGCATATGCTACACATCCAAATACTCTCATGTGAGTAACACTGTGTTTTCTTCCTGTCCATGCTTCTTCAGGTACCATATTCATGACACTTTTTGTTGGACACCTATTCATTATATAGGCTACACAAGATATTGCTTCTGCCCAATATTCATTTGACAAATGTTTGGCTTTCAACATGCTTCTAGCCATTTCCCATGAGTGTTCCTTGCTTTTTCCTTCAGCTACTCCATTTTGTTGAGGTGTGTATCTAGTTGTGAATTGCTTGTGAATTCCATGATCTTGCAAAAAATTAAAAAATTCTCTCTTGAAATATATTCACCAATTCTATCCTGCTCTCAACACTTTGATATAATAACCACTTTGTTTTTCAACCAAATTCTTGAACTGACGAAACAGATCAAACACTTCATTTTTATGCTTTAGAAAATAAACCCATGTTTTCTTGAATAATCATCAATGAATGTCAGAAAATAAAAACTACCACCTATTGAAGGTGTTTGCATTGGTCCACACAAATCTGAATGTATAATTTCCAAAGGGGCTTTTGCTCTAGTTGACTTTCCTGCTAGAAATGATTCTCTATGTTGTTTTCCTAAAATGAACCCTTCACATACCCTTTCTGGTTTTTCTATTAAAGGTAGTCCCTTGACCATGCCTTTCCTATGAAGTAAATTTAAACCTCAAAGTTGAGAGATGCCCAAATCTCGATGCCATAACCAGTTTTCATCTTTATCTCAGCTTGAAAGATTGTCTGCACTATTGCTGTAGTTTCTTCTCTACCCATTTGTGAATTCATTAAGTGTTGTGCTTGGGCATAATTTATATTCAAATCTGGCCTTATCTTTAAGGGAAACATTCTGTTGTTTGTCATTCTGACTTTTGCAATAAGCTGATTGCTTGGGTATTTGTCTAAAATTGTGCACAACCATTCTTGAAGGTTACTCTATACCCTTTTGAACCAGTTGCCTACACTCATTAAGTTATGTTTCAGACCAGCACAAAATACACATCTGAAATATACTTTTTCTCCCCCTGTTTAGTTAGAATATTGACATCTCCTTTTCCCTTGACTGACACTTTGTTGTCATTACCCAATGTAACATCAGATTTTACATTCTCATTTAAACTTGAAAACATTTCTAGATTCCCTGTCATATGATTGCTACAGCCTGAATCTTAAAAACCATACATCTTTTTCATTTGCTTGAGCAACATTACAAGCTAAAAACATTGTGCTCTTATCTGAATTCTGATTTTGACCTTCTCTTGAAAAATTTGCATTTTGTCTATTGTTATCATACTGCTTCTTTCTACACTCATTCATATAATGCCCATATTTTTTACAGTAGTGACATTGGACTTGAGATTTATCATACCTCTGATTTTGTGACTGATTCTATGTTGGGTTTTGGCTTGAGCCTTGATTGCTGCCTCTTCCACTTGAACTTGATACACTGTATCTTTCACCTCTGTAAGAGTTTCTTCCTCTTCCTCTTGATCTACCTCTGCCTCTTCCTTGACTGACTGAAGCCTGAGTTTTGAAAGCATGCTCCAGTGATGTATCTGCTGACCTTTTCAGCCTGTGTTCATGAGAAATTAGAGATGCATACAACTCATCAACTGAGAACTGTGAGAGATTATTTGTCTCCTCTATAGCAACTACAATCGGTAGAAATTTTATGGGCAAACTCCTTAAAATATTTTCAACAACTCTGGTATCTTCTAGATTCTCTCCTTGAGACCTAATTTGATTAACCACCCCAATGACTTGGGTGTAGAATGAATCTACAGATTCATTGTCCTTCATACATATTGTTTCAAAATCTCTTCTCAGCATTTGTAGCTTTGCTGTTTTAACTTTTGTCATGCCTTGATAGGCTGTCTGAAGTATGTCCCATGCTTGTTTGGACTTTGTTGCTACTGAAATCCTTGGAAAAATGCTCTCATGTACACCTTGAAACAGATAAAATAAGGCCTTTGAATCTTTCTTCCTTGTGTCTTTTAATAAGTCTTTCTCTGCTTGTGTTAAAGCATTGTATGCTACTGCATCTGCTGGCTCTGGAAATCCATTCTCTACTAAATCCCATATATCTTGTGAGCTAAATAGTGCTTTCATGGTAATTGACCAGTACTCATAATTCTTCCCATTAAACTATGGAATTTGTGGGTTTGTCAAGCTTGTGCTTGCTGCCATTTTTGAAATTTACCCAGATAATCTACTTTGATAAAATTAACTCTGATAATCGAACTAGCTCTGATGCCACGTGAAGGCCAGAGGCAGAGGAGTTCACATACAGTAAAAATTAAAACATAAAATATTATTAAAACTTAGATATTAATTTCCCATACTACGAAATATCTTTTGGCGGTGGCGGCATTATCCATGGTTCCCCGCGGTATCACAATGGGTAAAACCCGTATTGCAATATTGCGGGCAGCGGTTAGTTGATGGCCCAGTAAACAGCGGCGGTTAAAGATAAAACAAACTTTTACGGAAGTCTCCCGCGGTGTCGCGATGAATATTTTATTGATTGCGACATTGCGGGTAGTGTTGGCGGGGACGGCTGCAGTTAGGGTTTAAATTCCAACATTGATCTGGGCTTTAATGGTGGAAGAGGGCAGAAAGTCATTGCAGGTATCTTGTGCTTCTCAGATTTGGGAGTTACGTGGCCGCCTTCTCCTTCTGCATTATCAAGAAGCTTCATTCTTTCTTCTTTGTCAGTAGCGATGTTTCTCTCCCACGTTGTGTTGCTCTTAGTTCTAATAGCTGGCAAAGCACTGGGGATATTTGTTACATTGCCTGCTGAGTTCAATTGTTGATCTGCCGCTGCATCTCTATTCTCACCATCTCCTATCTTTCTTTCTCCCATGCAGAATGACGACTGATTACCACTCACCATTACTGTTTCTTCTTAAAGACCTGCAAATAGCAATTTGAGTCAGATAAACATTTAATAATACAAGTTATCTAGATACACACAAATTATAAGATAGTTTAGCATCATGTAGTGATCAAGTGGATTAAGAATCTATGGAATTGAAGACAGTTCAGTTTAGAAGAATAGTAGTTAACAATGGGGGACTTGATAATAGGAAAACTATGACAACATCCAGGTTAAAAACATAGAGTTTTGGTATGATGAGAACAGTTGGATTGTCATGTATAGTACTATGGTGCAATTAAATTTTACCGATATAATATTACTATCACAATTGCCTTACAAGGAAAAACTACCCATTTAGCAAAATCCTAAAATTTGCTATAGTAGATTAAACCCTTATCATGTAGCAGCTAGAAGTGTAAAACGTGGAGATAAAAATATATAGAGAGATATGATGCTGCATTGTACTATAGAAGACCATATAGTGCAGGAGCACTGTATAATTTATATGTTATAAACAATTGGCAATATTAAGACTATTTCAGAACACTTGAAAAGAAAATGGTGTTCAAAAAGAACAAATAAAAAGCAATGGGTTAAATTTTTGATATATATCTGTTAGATACAGTAGAGTATTGAGAAACTAACAAAATATTCCCTTGGCCAATAAAAGAAAATGCGGTTTCCCAAGGAAAAAACACAAAAATAGAATGCCACAAGTCAGATCTGTCCATCACTGTGCTTAGGATTTAATAGATGATAGAAATACTTTGATTGCTACTGGCGAAACCCTAACTGCAAAACCTAGATTCTAGTGCATTTCAAGTAAAAGCACATCACCTTGAGATTGAAGAAAAAAATGCTGCCTCTACGAATCGTAGAAACTATGACAGTATCTTACCTGTGTAAATTGTATTAGAAATACTCTTCGAATAGATAAGACCTGTAGAATTGTGGTATTTTCCTTCTGATCGACCTTCACATAGCTTGACCCACTCATATATTTTTGGTATGGAGAATAAAGAAATAGATAAGGATCATTTAGAAGGGAGGAATGGGAGGAGGATGAGATGATAAGGTCAGAAATGTTGCAGAAGGAATGTAATGTCACAAACGAGTGGTTGGAGTCAACTCATGAAAGACATTGTTACAAGAATAATATCCTTCTCATTTGTTCCTACACATCTCTGTCTTTATTCGTCATTACTTTCCCAGTTTCATGCATCTGAATAAAACACGATATATATATAAAATCATTTAGTAAAAGAATTTAAAATTTCTATTAAATGGCTGGTACCCATAGATATTTATAATCTTTTAGATACATTTATATTTTTCATAACCATTACATGCATTGCTTAGAAGAGTCTTGTGTATATTTGTGTCTATCAACCATTTGGCAACACTCTTAGTTGTTGTTCATATGTCTAAAGTCTTTTAGAGGTACAATAATTTAAGAAATTTTAGATGAGTTTATAAGAAGGAAGCAACTATGAAGGTATTGTAATTTAATAACATCGATGATTATTTCCAGAAATACCCAAAAGTGTCGCAATAAATATTAACAATAAGAACTTGCATAAATTTATGATTATCTTTTTATGTCAATTTGTGCATACAAAACATACTTTTATATTTTTTCATGCCTAAAGTTGAGCTTCATCAAAGAGTTCAATGTCCTATTGAAGTTATAGAAAACTATACATCTTTTGTTGGATATAATGATTACATTTTTAGTGTGGTGGAAAATAATAAGAAGTCTTGTACAAAATTTACTTAGAATAATTTTAAATTCTATTAATGTTCTCAACTAAGATTTTATAAATGGATCATATCATTGTTGTTACATTGTACCCATCCTCAAACTTATTTCACTAAGTCTTATTTTGAGGTTTGATGTTTTGATTAGATTAAGACTAGAAGGACCAGTACCCATTACAAAACAACCAAAAAGGAAAATGCGGGGCTCATGAGAAGTGAAACACCCAACAAACTAAAGCATAAACTAAAACTTAAACAATCTAACCAAAAAAAAAATAGAGACAACACACAAAAGAAGACTAGCACGGGACCACAAAACACCTACAAGTCTCACAACAACTTGAGACCACTAATTGTCTTCCACTCCTAAGCCAAGAAGTGGAGCTTCTCCTCAAAAGAAAGGGGGTCTTTCTGCATAGCCTAGGTATCCACCATGGCCTCTAAAGCCAAGTTGTCCATTGCCTTACCCTTTTTTTGCTTATGACCATCATCACACCCTTCCTCAACCACTCGTTTTCCCTGACCCTTCCTTATCTCTTGCTAGCTCATATGGGAGGGAAGTGCCTTAGAGCTAGGTGTTTGAGTTATGGTGGAGTTGAGGAGGGAAAGTTTCTTTTCTTCTCTTTTGTGGAAGGGTGTCTCTCTTTGGAGACTGGTGCTTTCTGTTAGAACACACTGATTTACTTAGGAGGGTGAATCAGTAGATACCAAAATCTATCACTTAAAAAATTTATGCAGATTACTTTCTTAGCTCCAAATACTTTGTGTAGATTTTTTTCTCAAACTCTTAATGTGTAGATTGAAAAGTAAAGATGCAAACATAAACATGCAAATAGACTATCAACAAACACATTCACACAACACCAAATATATGTGCAAAACCCAATATGGGAAAACCACAGTGAGAAATACTACTTGAGTCTACTACTCAAATCTAGCCTTGCAATCCAAATCTTTGTTACAGTGTTTAGGGCACCAACCCAAGGAAACACCAACTCCCTAATTTAGAAGCTACAACTTCAAGGATGCACCAACACCCTAGTTTAGGAGATACAACTCCAAGGAGACTACAATCCCCTAAACTGAGCTACAACCTAGTACAATGAGGATACAACCTCTTACATCAATACAAGCTCATATATGCATAGATTGGTTTTGCATAACCTATAATGCATCATTACATTCAGTACATTGTTGCACTTTCTGCAACTTACACTTTGTTGCTGAACCTACAATTTCAGCAACACACCCTCCTCTATTCTTTGAATGGCAACACCTAGAAGATATTCTATATTATAGTCTAAGATACATGTACATTATTTGTCTACTGCACTATCTTCTTTCTTCACTCTCTAACTCTACTGCATATTCAGCTATACATCTCTCTATTCAACACTCTCTACCCTTGTAGACTATTCTCACTTAACTCCATTGGTTACAAACTCAATACCTGGAAAATGCCTGATTGTATTCCTTCTTCACCAACCTATAATCTCTACCTTGAGATTCTCTCTATAGTCTAGATCATCTCCAGCTTATAGTTAGGGTTTTCTTCATATTCTAACTTCACTAGTAAGCTTCATCTACCTCGAACCACACACCACTTTCCAACTCATCATTAATACATCTGATAGGCTTTACCAAATATCGCCATACCTTGCATTGAGCCATACAACATTTAATTCTATTACATAGAATTTTCTCAAATTAGCTCTCTATCAAACCCAAGAATCTGATATGCATTCAGTGCATTATCTTGTCCATTCGATCTGATTCCATCTCGATTACCTTTGCAATATGTGTTGTCATCTTGAAGATAAAATCTTCGTTTACATTGGTCGCTAGTGTAGTTGGACCAATTAATTCCTTCATCTATGTCAGTTTGTAGTCCAAACCCTCATTCACACTAGTCATAGCCATTGTAGGTCTCTGCTTTTGAATTCTAACCATCAATCTTCTCCTTTCGCACCCTAATCCTAGAATCCTCATTCACTGTCATTTCTTTAAATCATGACTGTTAGATAAGTGATCATTCAAATCTCCATCGTTGATCTATCATATAGCTCTATCAAAGAGACACATACCAAAATCTCACCAATGTCCACCGTTCTCTTCAATAAGAACTGCCTTCAAGTACATGGGCCCACATGCCATCTATCCTCCAAGTCATGCCACCTAATTCACAACACCGATGTGAAATAGAATATTGAGCAATCACTCTTTTCCACCTATCAACCTTCGTCACAATCAGGTCCCACTAGCTTATTGCTATGTTGAAGAGACGTCTTCCAAACTCCTATCGGTACACCCATGTCACATCGATGAGATAGCCATGTAGGCCATTCAACAATAGCTTTCACCTTCATTGGATCCATCTTAATACTCTCTACTAAGATAACAAATCCCAGGTACACCAACTCTCTCTTCACAAAGTCACACTTCTTCAAATTGATCAATAATTTCTCCTCTTAGCTTCTCAAAAAAATTCTAATATGCATCAAATGCTCATCCAAGGTCTTGCTAAAAATTAAAATGTCATCCAAATAAACAATGATAAATTTACCCAAAAACTCTTTCAATACCTCATTCATGAGTTGCATGAATGTGCTCGGCACATTGGTTAGCCCAAAAGGCATGACTAACCACTCATACAAGCCCTCTTTGGTCTTGAAGGTTGTCTTGTATTTATCTCCTTCTCTTATTTGTATCTAGTGATAAACACTCTTCAAATCCAACTTCAAGTACTCACCCCTACTCAAACAATCCATGATGTCATCCATCCTTTGCAAGGGGAATCTATACTTGATGGTGATCTCAAGTGTTGATGGCTCAAGAGTATGTACACATCCTATATATTCCCCATCCTTCTTTGGTGGTAGTACCACAAGTACTACACATGGGCTCAAACTCTCTTGGATCAATCCCTTTTGCAATAGCTCTTGCACTTGTATGTTCAACTCTTCATTCTCTATTGGAGTCATTCAGTAGGCTGACTTATTTGGAAAACTGGCTCTAGGAATCAAATCCATATGATGGCTAATCTTCCTTACTAAAGATAAACCTTCAAGTACGTTATCAGAAACAATACCCTGAAACTCATTCAACAAATTTGAAACCTCTATAGGTACCTCATTGGTATCTTCTTTATCAACTCTAGGGATCAATGCAAAACACATATGCCCATGCCTCATATCTTCTAGGAACTTTCTTCCATCAACCAAATAAATTCTTACATTACTGCATACCTTTTCCTCTACCTCTTTCAAGGGCTTCAACTTATGACAAAATACATCCTTCATTAAAGAATAGGTGTTGGAATTTCCATCATGTACTGCTCGTCGATCAAACTACCATGGTCTTCCTAACAGCATATGACAAACATCCATAGGCATAATATCACATAATACCTCATCATGTGGTATTTTCTAATCTTGAAATTTACCAGACATTGTTCATTTACCAAATATTTATGGTCCTTCTGCAACCAAGCAATTTGGTATGGATTTAGATTCTTTCTTCTCTACAACCACAACTTACTAACCATCTCTTCTAAAACAAGGTTATTAGTACTACCTCCATCAATAATAACATTGCAAACTTTACCTTCACACTTAGATCTGGTGTGAAACAAATTCTTCATTTGAGTTAGTTATTTCTCCTCATTCAACAAGATTCTTCTAGTAACAAGAACCTCTCCTCTTTTTGCATCCTCAGAATGTGAAGACTCAACATCTTCATCTACATGTGTAGCTTGTGCATTATCCTCAAGTCTTCTATTTGTCCTTCCTTGATGTTGAGGACATTCATAGGCTCAATGTTCTTCTTCTCCACACTAGAAACAGATTCCACAAAAGCCTCCTTTTACCGATCCTCGTCTAGATTTTCCTCTTCCTCTTTGGTCTCCATTATTTTGATCATGAGGAGGGTAGGTGTTATCTCCTTTCTGGTTTTGGCTACTACTAGATCCCGAGCCCTTCTTTTGTTCTTCATTCCGACCTCCATATGATAGTCTACTAGTCCTTCCATCGTGACCTCCACCTCTTTGCTTGCTTTCAAACCTTCTATTCAACTTTTCTTCTACCTTCAAAACAAACTTATGTGCATCTTCAATGGTAGACATTCTTACCAGACTCAACTCTTCTTGAATACTTGGCTTCAACCCATTTATGTAATGAGCAACTGTGTCGCCAAAAAATGTATAGTTGACATTTTTATGCTCACTTGAGTCTTTCTAGTGTACTTTGGCTTGCAATTGCCTATATTTAATGTTGTAATGTGTTCAACACATTCACATTAGGTCTTAGACCCTTTTGAATCATTAAGACTTCTAGGTTGTCTTGTAAAGGTGTTGTGAAGTGTTGTAACCCACTTTCACACTTTTCTAGGACCCTTCATCAAAATTCACTTGAATAACCTCTTTTTATCACTTGCCAAGTCTTATTTTAAAGTGTTGTGAAGTTTTGTAACTCACTTTTACACTTTTCTAGACTTGTCTTCACTAATTCAAGGGTGATCCCACAATAGTGGTTTACAATTTTTGGCCAAACTAGACACTGATTTATTTATTTTTAACTAAATCTTCACATTCGGGCACCTATAGCGATTAAACCATGAGGAATTTGAAGCCGATGTGCAAACTAGAGTCTTGTCACATTTTGTCTATAGATTCTAA
>VDFB02190447.1:0-21429 GCA_007258455.2 Sequoia sempervirens
AAGACTTATGTTCCAATCCTTAGCAACAATAATGTCATAGGACGAATGCACCGTCTTCATGGACATGCTATCCTTCTAAACCAAGGCATTGAGATTTTCCTTCAAAAATCTGACAATTTTATCAAAGACAATATCCACATAGGCTTCTTTATATCTATAAATTCTATTGTTGTGTTCTTTCTAGAGGCCCCAAGCCACGTTAGGGAAGGATAAATCCCATAAAAGCATGAGCATAGGATTTCTAGTCGGGGCTTTCCATTGAGTGAAGAAGTCTTCAATGGACGAAGGGAAAACCCAAGGAAGGTGCCATAACCTGATAATTTTTTCCCAAATAGAAGCAGCAAATGAGCAATGAAGGAATAAATGACACACAGACTCGACCTCCATCTTACAAAGAAAGCATCTATTAGGAATTTGAAATCTGCATTTACACAGGTTATCAATCATGAGCACCTTGTTTTGGAGAAGGATCCAGAAAAAGATATTGATTTTAGGTATCAAGTGTTTGAACCAAGCTTTAGACCAGAAAGGAGGACGGTACAGAGAAGAAGTAATCCTTGCAAAGGCAGAAGACACGAAAAAATTGCCAGAGGGTTCATCTATCCAAACCACACGATCATCCAGCTGCACAGAACTAAGTCTAACAACCAGCAGAGAAGACTGAATAGGAGCCAAAGCCTGACTAACACTACACAAGTCCACCCAATTACCATTCGCTCTGTAGTCTTTCACATAAGTTCCAAACCGTGCCTTACAAATCTCTGCCCATTCACTGAAGGAATTTCTTTTTATAATGGGCTCCTTAAAAAGCCATCTGTCCTCCCAAAATCTAGTATGATAATCATTTCTCACTTGCCATCCAATACCATCATCCACAATCTTTTTTCCATTGATTATATTATTCCAGCATGTAGACCCTCTGGGAAGAAGGTGGGGATCCTTCTTAATAATGGAGGAGCAGTTGTTTTCTAAAAATTTACTAGCCAGAATATCAATCCACTCCCCATAAGACGAAGAAATTCTCCAAATTTGTTTAGCTAGGAGAATTTTGTTAACTGATCTAATTCTTCTTAAACCAAATCCTCCAGCCTTTTTAGGTCTGCAAACCAGATTCCAACCAATTAAGGGAAGTCTTTTTTTTTCCTCAACACCCAACCAAAGAAACCTTTTTTGAATTTTTTCAATGGCATCAGCAAATTTAGTAGGAATCTTAAATAGGCTCAGGGCATAGATAGGCAGATTTTGGGAGAGGCTTGAAGAGCTTTCAAAGTTTTCCAGTTTGACTTTAGCAGGGTTCTCCAAATGACAAGCCTCTTGTTTGGACCCTTTCAAACTGTAGAAGAGCCAAAAAGACTCGAGGCTCTAAAGCTTAAGGGTAAACCAAGGTAGTGGCGGGCGAATCCAATTCCCACAACCTAGGGAACTTCCGGCAATTTTAGCCTCCATTCAAGGATCCGCAGGTTGCAAGAAGCACTGCAGAACTCCTTTATCAAGCGATCACCGCCCCGTGTAGATGGTTCAAGCAAATCATGAGAGTTTTTCCTTCGTGACACCGTGAAGCACCTATAAGCATAGCGTCACTGCACGGAATTGTTGATGGGAACACACCAAATTGCCCGAAGAAGGTTTGAGACCAAAAAGAAATTTAAAGTCAACCAGTTTTTTCAAATTCCTGCCTAAAATTTCAGCCATAATAGTAAATAAAATAGGAGAGATAGGGTCACCCTGCCTTAGACCCTCCTGGGTGTTCTGGAAAAATAGTATGTAATCCGTATTGACCATAATCGTATATGGTAAAGCCGGACACAAAGTTGTTCCACCATTTTGAAATAAACTCTTATTAAACCAAAGCCTTAAAATTTTAAAGTCCACCAACTCGCTATCATAGGCTTTTGAGATATCAAGCTTTAATAAAAAGCCTTCAGTCTTCGACTCAACTAAGGAGTGAATATTCTCATGTATAGTAACAATAGAGTCAAGAATTTGTCTACCAGGGACAAAGCCATTCTGTTGAGGAGAAATCAAGGAAGGAAAAAAGGTTAAAAATCTAGAGGTTAAGACTTTAGATATGATTTTGTATAACGAATTATAGAGACTTATAGGCCTAAAAGCCTCAAAATTATTAGCTCCAGGTTTCTTGGGGATAAGAACCAAGAAGGTAGCATTTAATTCCTTTAGAAGACTTCTGGATCCAAAAAATTATTTAACAACATTTACCACATCTTCTTCAACAATCTCCCAGAGCCATTGAAAGAAAAATAAAGGGAAACCATCAGGACCCGGAGCTTTACTCCCGTCAAAGGAGAAGACGGCCCTCTTGACTTCCTCATTGGTGGGGATAGCGGTCATAAAGGAATTGTTTTCCTGGTTGATAATACTTGGTATAGCTTCAACTAACTGATCCTACTCATTTTGGTTTATTTCATCACTTGCCGAAAGAAGATGTTTGAAGAAGGAGCTCACCTGCTTTCTAATATCATCCTCCTCCTCATACCTGGTTCTATTTGCTTCTATTTGAGATATTTTGTTGATAGCTCTGTGTTTTGAGGCCGATAGATGAAAGTACCTATTGTTTCTATCTCCTGCATATAACCAAAGAGCTCTAGATCTTTGTCTCCAGAACTCCTCCTCCTTTCCAATTATGTCATGCATCTTCGTAAGGATCTCATTCTCTTTTTCCTTAGTGTCATTCAAGTAACCCTCCTTCTGTATTTTAAATTGAATTTCTCCCAAGTCCATCTGAAGATCAGACTTAATCCTAAAGATGTTCCCAAAAGATTCATTTTTCCATTTTTTTAAATTACATTTCACTTCCCTTAATTTTTTTGCTACTCCGAACATAGCAGTTCCTTGAATTCTTATATTCCACCATTTCCTTATTTCCTCTTTAAGAACAGGATGAGAGATCCACATTTTTTCAAATCTAAAAGGAATGTTCTTTTTTATTGGATCCGCAGTGAAACTGATAGGAAAATGATCAGAACCAATTCTCGTAAGAGCTTTAAGGGAGTAGTAATAATAAAAAAACCAATGATTGGAGATTAAAGATCTGTCTAATCTGACCTGTATGAGATCCAACCCCTTTCTATGATTAGACCAGGTAAAGGAAGCTCCATGTAGATCCAGATCAATCAGCCCTTGATTATCAATGAAATTCTGAAGATCCTCTTTGCTCTCCAAGTTGATTTGGGATCCCCCAAATTTTTCTTCGTTCATTAAGGGTGTGTTAAAATCCCCCATAACAATCTAAGCTTCTCTATCAAAAATCCTCCTAAAGGTAGCTAATTCCAGCCAAAAAGATTTTCTCATTCCTTTTCCATTAGGAGCATATATATTCACTTGAATCCAGCTAAAGTTATCTCTTATATGTGTAAATCTAGTGGCTATATGATTCGTACCTTCCAATATCGGATCACCTTTGATTATGTGGCTATTCCAGAAAGTCGCAATGCCTCCAGAAGCGCCATTCGAATTATTACCATGGTTACTATTATGTTGGAAAAGTTTCATCTTTTCAATTTTCTCCTTTGACATTTTAGTTTCCCTCAATTAAAAGAATATCTAGCTTGTGATTCTCATGAGATTATGTATGAATATCTGCCAAATTTATTGAGTCCCTCTCGAGTACTAGAATATGCATCTTTCATGCAGATTCCGAGGGAAAGCAGACATTTCGAGATAGTTTTCTCATAGAACCATCCAGAATATCTTGAAAGTTGCTATTCTCGCCTCTTTTTATTTTTCTTTTTCAAAGACTTTTTCCTCTTGAGTTATTTACTGGTTCCTTACCACCCACTTTCGACTTCGATTCCAGTAGAAAATGCCACCGCCCCCATTGTTTTTTCTTTCTTCTTCTTTGATATATTCTCATCTTTATCAGTCTCTTCTTGGCTATATGTCTCTCTGCTAGACTCCCAGTCCTTATCAGTTGGGATCCTTTGTTCCTAGGGTAAAGTGTCCATATTACCATTCTCTTGAATAGACAAGACATTAAATCAAATAAATATTAAAATGTGAAACATGAATGATTTCTACCCATTTCTCTTATTTGGATGAGATCCTTTGTGAATTATGTAAGGATGCATTATGATCATATTTAAACCTTTTAATTCTAGGAAGTTATTCATAGATCTATAGACAAGTGTAATCTAATTCTATTTTAACTCTCATGTGTAGTGGAATTGTTCTAGATTAGGGAAACTAAAATGTTTGTAACTTTCTCTAAAACTAGTAATGCTTTAACTTGTAGCATGAACATTTCAATTTGGAAAATTCAAATTACTTTTGAGAAACTTGTAGCTTTAGTTTAGGTTTAGATCTCCTCTTTTAAATCAAGTACAAGAGTGCTTAGAGGTTCAAATAGGCCCCAAAACCAACCATAACTCAACAACTTACTTTATAATGAAACCTAAATTCCTAATTGTTGATATATTGAAGCTATTCCCTAGAATGTCAACATATTTTATCCAAAGCACTAAGTTTAGTGGTAGGATTTCTCATTTACTTTGTAAAATTTATTCATGTGTCTTCTTATATGTTTTCATGTCAAATTCCTAAATCTGAAATCCTAAACCCCTAATTTAGCATTCATTTTGTTGTAGACCTTAAAATTAAATTTATGTCTTTCAATTTATAACCAGCGTTTATTTTCTAAGATTATTTATTTATTGAATTGATCAATTGATTCCTCACTTAGTGGTAGTTAGGTTCTTTTTTTGAAAAGCCATGCACATCTAGAATTTATATAAATATTCAAAGGAAGAGTTATGTCATAGAAACGTTTCAAAAAATATATGATTAGACAAAAAATTGGGTCTAGGGTTTAGGGTTTAGGGTTTAGGGTTTAGATCTCCTCTTCCTTTTTAAATCATCCAAGAGTGCATAGAGGTCCAAATAGGTTCAAAATCCATCATGTGTCTTCTATATGTTTTCATGTCATCAGATCTCTTTAAATCTAAACCCTAAACCCTAATTTAGCATTCATTTTGTTGTAGGACCTTATAATTAAATTTGGTTGCCTTTCAATATTATAACCAAAGGTTTATTTTCTAAGATTATTTATTTATTGAATTGATTAATTGATTCCTCACTTAGTGGGAGTTAGGTTCTTTTTTTGAAAAGCCATGCACGTCTAGAATTTATATAACTATTCAAAGGAAGAGTCTATGTCATAGAAACGTTTCAAAAAATATATGATTAGAAGAAAATTTGGGTCTAGGGTTTAGGGTTTAGATCTCCTCTTCCTTTTTAAATCATCCAAGAGTGCTTGGAGGTCTAAATAGGTTCAAAATCCATCATGTGTCTTCTATATGTTTTCATGTCATCAAATCTCTAAATCTAAACCTTAAACCCCTATTTAGCATTCATTTTGTTGTAGGACCTTAAAATTAAATTTGGTTGCCTTAGGAAACCCCACCAAGTTTTATTCCCTTAAGCCATGGAACCATTTTTCCTAGTTCACCTTACTAGACATAAATCCCCTTAAGCTATCCTATCACCCTAAGTCATAAATCGATGTCTTAAGGGGTCCTAATATGACATTTCTTAAGGGGATCAAAGAAGTTCTCAAAATTTTGTGAGTAGAGCTCAAGCTCATTTTTGTTTATTTTGTACATTGCAATTAGGTCACTAGCATATATCTATGTTTCCCTTTGAATGTATTCTATTAATATTTCCTTCTTATAGTTGCATATATTCTTATTTCTCTCTTTTTTCCTTTATAAATGTTGTTTACATGCCAAAGGATTCTATTTTTATAATATTCTCCTTGAAAGATCGATGTGGAAATACTTGTATGTTTAGTAGTTTAATCTTGTTTTTAAAGTTTAATTATTAAGGGGTTTGTAGGAATTTTACATAAGATTTTTTTATCATATTTGAGGTGGGTTTTTTGGGTTCCATCTATTTGCATGTTATTGATCAATGGTTTGTGAGTTTTGGGTAATCCTCCATTTTGTTTTTGAGCATAGAAATATTGTGGGAATTTAAGAATGCTTAAGGTGGAAGATCTTAAGGTGGAAGATCTTGGAGTTGGTGATGTGTTTTCATGTTTCATGGTTATGACTTGCAGATCTTATTTGGTATTATGAGACTATCCTCTAAGATTAAATTTCTATTTTCATGTATTATGTGGTCATGTAAAATGGAAGATTTTTCATGTTGGGTTCTTACTTTTGGCTTCTTAGTTACATGGGAAAGTACTAGTTGTTTTGAATACTATTTAAAGTTCTTATGTTGGTTTCATTCTTTAAATCCATGGTTAAATAGAAGAATTGGATTATTGAACCCTCATTACATGTTAGTTGTAGAGTTGATCTCTTAGTGACCTAGAAGCTCCCAAAAAACCTTGTTCTATTTGGATGTACAAAGTGATGGTTGTGGAATATTTTGGTTGCTTAAATTTCCTAGATAACCCTCTAGCATTTTTAGATATTTGTACTTGCATGTTATAGATTCATGATATTTGTACTTGCATTTTTCTGATTGTTGAGAATGGATAATTTTTCCTTCACTTTGGGATTAGCTAGACCTAGGAGAGTATTCCTAGAGGTAGCCTTTAACAATATTTAATCACAAATAAAGATATATAAAATATAAAAAACTATAATAGTATCTATATACATGAAATTTGAAAATTTAGATAAATCAATTTATGTCCTCGGATTTAATTAAATTTTGTCATACTTGATTAATACATCTATTCATTTTGAATTGTAGGACCTTAAAATGAAATTTGGTTGCCTTAGGCAACTTCACCAAATTTTATTCCCTTAAGCCATGGACCATTTTGTCCTAGGACCTTACTACACATAGATCCCCTTAAGCCATCCTATACCCTAAATCGTAAATCGATGTCTTAAGGGGGAATTTGACATTTCTTAAGGGGATAAATTTGGTGAATATATCTATGTGTCCCTTTCAATGTCTTCTATTAATTTTTCATTCTTATCTTTAGTATTATTTGAAAATAATGAATGAGATTAAATAAATTTTAATAAAACCCCATAATTTCATAAATCTACCCTTCATATTAACAACCCCACACTGGACTCAATTTAATGTGTGTACATGCTATGAATTTTTAATGTTATGGATTTTATAATGTTATAAATCAAATGGTCTTCAAATGAAATATATTTTGAATTTGTGCATGTTCAATGTGATTTTTAAATAACTTTCAAATTGTGTGCATTATTTAATTAGTTTGTTGATATATATTTTTTAATTGTTTAACATGCAGTTGCCATATCATTGCTCACATGGATCCATTGTTTAATTTAGAGGATTTTATGCCCAATCAAGAAATTCCTATAGATCCCATACATCCCAATCCACCACATGAACATAACCCTAACACACCTCCACATTCTCCACCGCCTAACCCCCCACCCCCTCCTGTAGTTGATGAAGATCAATTAAGAGAGAATATCCGAGCAAACCTCATTGTCATTCAAGGAAATATAGATCTCATAAAAAATGAGCCTAGATTCCCTCCCCATCTCGCACGGTTTGCATCTACGATGCAAACTATTGTCGATTTTGTTTGATCTATTGATGCGGACCTAGTTAGGTTCCATCAATGGAGAGAAGAGAGGAGACAATTCTATGTGGATGGATTGTCATATAAAGAAATCAATGACCTAAAAATTACCAAACAAGCCATGTGCCAATATTTTATTAATCCCCATACAAACCAACCCATTCCACCCAAGAAAAAAATGAATTTCAATTTTATGGTGTAGGCACCCGCAGATAGTTGCGCATTTTTGGGATAGATGGTGGATGGTGTTTGATACTCCACCACATGGCAACAGTGAGGTGCCCTTATACTTTTTGAGAAAGTTATGGGCTGAGTTTGAGTTGGGTAAAAAACCCAACTATTTTGATATGAGGTCATTTCAGGGAGTTGGGCGTGGTATGCCCCAACATAGACTAGGAGCATGTGTCAATCCTCAGCGACGTGCTCCAATTGCTCCTATTGTTCCTCTTCCTTCTCCTAGTGTTCCCTTTGCATTTCAGCAGCAGACCATGTTATCGACATTAGGAGAATTGAGTTCACTTTCAGGACATCTCACTCAGCAGACTACACACGCAGCCACTGAAGTGGCCAATAGAGATCATGGAGGCTCAGGCTATAGGGATACTCAGACATCCACTTCAGGCGATGCACATGCATCTAGGACGGGGTCATACCTGGATTTACTATATTCTGAGGATCGTCCTACACAGGTATGTTCATATTTTGAACTTAAATTTAGTTCAAGTTTGAAATATGAAAAATTCATGTAAATAATAACATCAAACTATATATATAATATAATATAAATTCAATAAGTGTTTGGTGTAGATGCATGATCACGTGATGCCTGAAACTCCATATGATCATTGTGTGCATATGTCGAGTGTTGTAGATCTGGGCTCACCTTTTGGACAGGTACTTGAACCAATATATATTAAATAATTTGTGTGGATATATATCTAATTTAATTTGAATTTGTACACATGTGTGAATTGATATATTATATCTAGATGTGCAGGGAGGTCATACAATACCTAGTACTGACCAACCACAAGTTACAGTGGTGAGCGCTCCTGAGACATCATCAGCTCAGGTGTGTACTTTCAAAAGTTTGTTAAGTTTAAATTAAATAGACATCATAGATCTAATTTAATTTTTCATTTACATATACATGTGTCAATGATCTATATGAACTGTTGTACATCTATATGCAGGAATTTCATGAGATACCCATGGTAAGTCGCGCACCTGAGACATCATTGGCATTTATGCATGGGAAATCTCAAAAGATCATGAGGTCATAGTATCATTCAAGGTTGTAAAATTTACTTTAAATCTCCTATACAATTTTATGATCTTTAAATATATATATATATATATATATATTTGAGGTTTTCACATATTGTTTGCACTTTTATATGAATATGTGGATATAGTAGATCGTGCATTTGCATCTTCTCATGGGACAAAGCATACCCGCTGAAGAAAAAAATGTGCCAAGCATAAGATTCATATGATCATATGGTAATTTATGTATACTAGAAATCGCTTTACTATATAAATACAAGATATTTAATTAAATTTATTTTTATCTAAAAGTTTATATTTCAAGTTTAAATATGTTTAATTATATCAAAATTTCTAAATAAATTTAAATCTAATTCTGCCTCTGTGTACTCTTTATAGCATAATGCGGGTACATCTAGTCAACATGGAACAAAGAGGAGACTTGATTTGACCGATCAACCTGAAAGTTAGATGGTTTTATATTTTATGGACTATATGTGTTGGACTTGACATATAAATTCTATGTACTATCTATCTCTAGTTTTACTTTGAACATGTTATTATCATATTTGTGTTTATTTATATCAGTTGACTTTAATATGATGATTATATATGCACTCAATTATGATATCTTGTTATGTTCATTTTCATGATTATATGAACTCATACATTAGACTATTTATATTTTATCTAATTTTCAAGTATTACATGCACTATATAAATTTATCTAGAATCAAATTTAATATATATGAATGGTATCACATGGTTAGGTGACAAATTAAAAAATTCCTTAAATAGTTTAGATCATATTCATAATAAATTAAGGGCAGGTAATTTTAACTATTTTCCAATTAGATAGCAAATATTTGAATCAATAAACAAAAAAACCATCTCCTTGTATGTATAAAATTTATAATCTATACAATTGAATTATTATATAAAATGTGGTAAATACAAGACATGAAATGTATAATCTATAAAATTGGAACAAGATATTTAAAAAGTGACATTGAACAAACATATATAATGTATATCAAGATTTTTATTACAACTATTTAATATGATGAAACATAAATGTGCATGTAGATATAATTAAAACTTATCAACTTTTAGGTGAAGACCAAAAAATTGACATTTACATAGTCTCTTTATAAAATAATTTTTCAGTTCAACAATCACTTCGTAGATTGACTTGATGAGAACCTGCAAAAATAATTAATGTAAGTAACTGGCACTTTTATGAGTCATTTAAGAAAAAAAATTCATGCGAGAAAAGAATAGTATATAGTAAATTCCATACAAATTCAAAAGATGTTTTCCATAGGATCGATTAAGGGGACCTAAGAGGATATATAGCTTAAGGGGGTCTTAAGAGAATGGCTTAAGGGGAGTTAAGAGGATGGTTTAAGAGGATGCATCTCATGAACCCTAGGATATGGCTTTCTAACAAAAGTCCTAAGAGGATGGCTTAAGGGGAATTATGAGAGTGACTTAAGGGATGCAAGAGGGTGGATTAAGGGATGTAAGAGGATATGAATTAAGGGTCCTTTAAGAGGATGGCTTAAGGGGATGCAAGAGGGTGGATTAATGGGAGTTGATAGAATGACTGAAATGGATGCAAGAGGGTGGATTAAGGGATGTACATGAACCTTATAATATGGATACTAATAGGCCCTAAGAGGGGATGGCTAAGGGGAATGGTGAGTCCTTGTGAGGATGGCTTAAGGGGATGTAAGAGGGTGGATTAAGGGAGTTGATAAATGAACAAAGTGGATGGGTGAGAGTGGATTAAGGGGATGGGGTGAGGGTGGATTAAGGGAGTTGGATAGAATGGATTAAAGGGATGTGGGTGATAGTGGATTATGGGATGTGGCACAAGGAATCTTATAATATGGTTAACAATTCCTAAGAGGATGGCTTAAGGGGAATTATGAGAGTGACTTAAGGAATGCAAGATTATGGATTACAGGGATGTAAGAGGATATGACTTAAGGGTTCTTTAAGAGGATGAAGGGATGCAAGAGGGTGGATAAAGGGGAGTTGAGATAATGAATTTATACTATCAATTAAATGTATCTAGAACTATATATAGTTACCTATCTCTATATTTGAATTCCATTGTAATATATGTGCATCTCCTCTCTTGTTTGTAAAGTATCTAATTTTGGGGGACCCAAAACAAAAAATGATATAAAAATTTAATTAGGAAATGATTAAATACAAATATATATATCAATTAACTATATAAACAACTAGATATACTTACCAATATTTATTTACTCTGTTGTACCATCTGCATCCTCTCTCTTTTTTAATGCATCTATGATTGTCTCATGATCATCCATTGAAAGTGTCCATAAAAATTTATTAGCAGGCCTCCCTTGATATCCAACTAGTTTTATATTGGTTGCCAAAATCAAATGTGAATAATGTATAATCTCCTTGTGTCTTTCATAATCTTCAAATGTAGGCAAGCCATTTTTTCTCATCAAATATTTTCAAAGCCAAGTGCCAACAACAACCACTGAACCAATTGGATACTCAAAGTTGTCATCATCCACTCTAGGATGTGCCAACTTATGTTTTCTCTCAACACATCTAGCCAACCAGTAATATGTCTCCTCTTCATTCCCCTTAGGTGCAACAACAACATACACATGTCTTGCAAAAATAAATACAAAATTCAATAAAAAGTGACTTATATTTAATTCACATATAAACATCCATACATACAATATTCAACTCAATAAATAATGTACCTTCTTGTACAAGATCCGAAACACGATCATAATCATCTGATGCAAACACTTGATTATCTTCAATTATCGTTCCATGTTGAACATTTGTCGATGTAGGCGTTAAGGCTCTTTGTTGCCATTGTTCGACCCATTCCGTATTTTCACATGCCTGCCAATCACCTGCAATACAAATTTGACAAAAACATGTCAACTCCCTTGCCCATATTGTCCATGTGTTTGCATTTGAACTCTTAAACGAATGCCATTTTGCAGATCCATTAATTGTTTCACAATCTTGTCGAGAAAAAATATCATTTTCTTCAACTAACCAAAAGAAGCGTCGAATTATTGATCTCTCACTTGTTCTTGTAGATAATTTGGTATTGCACCAATCTACAATTGCACATGCATCTCTAAATTTTGTAGCATCCTCAAATTTTAGTTGCTCTCTAGCAAGAGCTCTTTTCACACATGCACCTGCTCCATCGTGTTCTCCCTTACCATGACCAACTTCAAAAAAACTCCATATGTGTTGGATATTATTTTCCTTATGAACTCTACATAACCAATAAAACATTCTAGCATTTTTTAATTGACCCATGCAATTATTTGACCATATGAGATGTTCTAGCATTTGAATTCCTCTCCCTTTTAAATTTTTATAAAATATATCAAAACAATATTGTACAAACTCAGATGAATGTAATTGATTATCACTTACATAAAAATGGTACTCTCTCAAAAAAATTCTATTATCTTTTGTACTATCTTTTGCATGTCTATAAACAATGTGAACAAATATAGCTACTTGCATTGAATTATAATACTGTGATTGAATTTCTTCTTATGGAGCAAGAGTATAACTTTCAGCAAAATCAACAACTGACAATATACTTCCAATTGGGAATGTGTTTTTACATAAATGAAATTGATTATCAAGTCAATGAGCATTATGAGAGTGTTGAACATATTTAGGTACAAACTTATCTTTAAATTCATTAATAAAAGCATGCACACTAACTTTTTCCACAATTAGCTCAACACGTTTTCCAATTTTTCCATCTTTTAAAGAATACTCAACATTTTTAAATTTTTTTACATCCACTAATTGTTGTCCAAATTCATCTAAACTACTTTCATGCATACATTCTCCTGATAATGAAAAGTTACCCACATCTATCGCATTCTCCAGAAACGCATGCTTTTAAAAAAATGAGTTTCCATTTAAAGAGGGGTCACAAAACAAACCTGCTATAAAATATTTGATTCTTCCAGGTGGCATATTAATGCCACAAATGTCCTGCATAATTTGGTTAGCATGCAAAGTGCATCGTATATATCGAAATATATCATAATAATAACGAAATTGTACATGAGTCTTACAACAATAAGAGATTTGTTGCTTATTAATTCTAACATACCAAGGTTTACACTTTTCGAATGATCTTTGACTAATGTTAATATTCAATGGTAAGATTGACGCATCTAATTTTATATATATGAAAATTAGGTTTGGAGTCATATCCTAAGAGATGCTTTGGAGTGAGGAGTTCAGAATTTTACGCTTTGAGACCCACCCTTGAATTTTGAGCATCTCTAATGTTAGGTGATACTCTTGTATTATCATTCCAAAATTTATGGATTAAATATTTAATTTCATTAGTTAATTTCATGTCTGATCTTGGGAGTCTACCACTAAAACTCCAACATTGATTAATAGGATCCTATTCAATACTTTCTCTTCTTTTAGTAGCTCTTATCAAAGTTCTAGGATTTACTTTTACACATTTACTAATCTTACTTAACATTCTTTTATTTGAAGTTGTTTTATCAACTAGAGCAGTTGTTATTGCACGACAAGCTACATTCTTATCTTTCGATCAACTTTTCTTACAAAGAATAGCATCAATAGCATTAACAGCACTAGATATGGCTTGTTCTCTTGGTCATCTTTTTCTTTTTTTATTTTACAAAAGAAACACCTAATTTTTTCATCACTTTTCTCATTTTCAACATTCTCATCAATTGCACCATGAGTTGACATTGGAATCCTAATTTCTTTCTATAAAAAAATATTTTATATATTTTATTTCTATAATTTCTAATTTGTCTCAAAGAAACTTTACCATGAAGGTTATCTAGCATATCTGTTTCAATTGTAAAAAAAACATTTTCACCTTCATCCATAGGAGTTTCATTTTCATTCACACAAGGGGTTTCATTTTCATTTTCATTTTCAAATGTAAAAGGGATTTTATTATCATTTTCATCAATATGAGGGATTTCATTCTCATAAGATATAATTTCATCATTTTCTTGTTTCTGCATTGTTTCAACCCTAATATTATTGATCTCATCAATGGTGTATCCAGCTTCATCTAAACAAGCAATATCAATATTATGAAAACTTGGGTTTGAACACATACCTGGATAGATTGTTTGAATAGGTGGATTTGAAGAGACACCCAAAGTTGTTTGCTTATCATTCAAAGTTGAATTTGAAGGCACAATTGGGTTTGTCTCCGTAATTGCATTTTCTTCTATATTCACCATCTCCACATTTGTATCATCTACATTCATTTCATCATTCATGGCTTCCTCTTGAACATTCTTGGAACTAGATGCTTCCAAATCTTTCATTTAATGATTGCCTTTCTGCTTTCGCGTCTTTTTGCCTCCTTATCTTTATTTGCTTGAACTTCTTCGAGTGTCATTACCTTTCTACATCTTTTTTTGTCTTTGCTTATCACCCATGGTTACCAAACCTTCTTTGATCACAAAAACAATAATTCAATAAACTTATTTTCAAATTTCCACCTCCTTCAAATATTCAAATTAAACTATGTACTATGAAGATCATTTTTTCTATAAACTCTGAAGTACAAAAGAAACATCAGGTACATCAAAATTCACTTTTCCAAATCTTCTTGTAAAAGTTCTTGCACTTGATTCCACTTCAGAAAATTCAACCTGCACTTTGTCTCTTTCAACAATTTGAATAGAATATGCCCCGCACAAGAAAAATTTGCAATAAAAAATGCAAAAAATGACACTTTCAGACCGTACTACAGAAAAGGAATGTTGTAGGAAAATGCGTGTTTTACGAGGAATTTTTAATTAGGGAAGCGACGCTATATTAAGCATATACACATTATTAAATCGTCGCATTATGTTCAAGAAACGCTGTCTGGCGTCACGCATTATGTTTTTCCCCAGCGAGTCAATGGAGTAGCGGCATTGTCGTTATGAAGCAGCGTCGCAGCGTTTCATTTGGGCGCAGCGTCGCCCGTTATTTAAAAATTAATTCCACACCACATCCAACCTTGGTTTTAGGCTTGGGAAAGGCTTGGCAATCCAAGCCTTAGCCTTGACCTACAACTAAAAAACTAAGGCAGATTAAAGAAGAATGTCCAACTTTGACAACATAGCTGATGGACTTTTTTTCTAAATGAATCTATAAAATTAAAACCCATTAGAGAACACAATGTCTACTTTCTAAATATATAACTTTTGTTAATATTGGATTATGTTTGCTATTTTTTAATTAATTTTTAAGCAAACTAGTCCTTAAACTTGAAATATCAAGTTTTTTTGGTTTTTTAATAACTTTTTATTGGTTACGTTTCTTGTAAAAAAAATTATATGGCATCAAACTTCAAAAAATTCTCTACACAATGAAAAAAAGAGTCAAAAAATATTTTGTTTAGGTCCAATTATGTTGTCTGTGCACATTGATTTTAAAAAACATCAATTAAGGCCAATAAAAAATTAATAAAAAAAAATTATTCAACCAAAAATTACAAAAAAAAATCCACATCAAACTTCATGTTGTTAGCTCTCATTTTCCAAAAGGAATTAGTAAAATAATTTTATTTGGGTCAAAAAGTGTTGTCCGTACACCTGCTTGGTATGGTAAAAAAATAGACTTTTAAAAAGTGGTTTTTATAGATCTCTATCAAAATTTAATTTCTATAATCTAGATATTTTAATAATTTACATATTTGGAAACTAGATTCAAAATTATAGATTTCATATTACTGACTTTTTTTAATATTCATTGTGTAAGTGGCTCAAATTTTTAGTCCAAATGTGACAAATTCTGAAAAACAGCAAAAACATTTCCACTTTTTGAGCTTTTTGTGTACCCAACTTCTTGTATCAGCCCTAGCGGAAGAGGCAGAAGGAGGATCACAAGACCACTTCTCTTCTTTCCTCTTTCGATCCTTGGCGGCATCGTTGTCAACCTTCAAGCAAGCCTTATGTGAGATAGCATAAGGTGAGGGAGGGTATCTCACTTTTGGCCTTAGACGCCATTTCTTATAGTTTTGATATGTCTTGTGGAAAAGGTCCGTCCTAGGCGAGAGAGTACCCACAAACGCAAGCCACGGGTGATCCAAGGAGTAGCTAACACGTGAAACTAACGGTCTATAACTGGTGTCGTGGATTACATGCATGGAGCATCCATGGATAAATTTTAGACATTTATGCACAACATAGGGTACCGCATTCATCACCACCAACCAAGGGATACCCAGTTTCACTCTAAAGAGTTTAGATCTAGGAATGATATCAAACAGGAGGTTCACATACTTAGGTGCAACTAAGACCGGTAGGACAATACTACCCAAAGGGGGTACGGAAATCCCGTCATGTGTGTGGATGAAACTCACAGGAGCATCGTATCCATCCTTATGTAAAACATTTATTAGCATAATCTTCTTTGTTATTATGTTCACTTGTGATGTCGGGTCAATGAGAAAACTAGTTGCAATGTTTCCATTGATCCATGCAGGAATGTAAAGAGGAGATGGTTCCTTGGTAAATCCTGTCAGTAGGTCCTGTGAAGTAAAGCTTATGCCAATACCACTATCCACAAGTTGTATAGAGGGGATGGGTTGATGCAGGAAGGAGGCCATTACACATACTAGACAACGCTTTCACAAAATCCCTAAAGGTTAATGGATGAGACAGTGACCCAATTAAGGTTTTGTCATGCAATACCTTTGGAACCTTCCAACTACGCCAACTAGGGGTCACAAATTGGGTTGTAATGCGACAACTTTACAACACTCCTAGAGTACAGGGAAATGAACTATCAGTACTGCAAGAATGAAACCAAAATGATTCACGTCCGGTTTACCAAAAATGTAAGAGAGGGGGACCACTGCATGCAAGACCCTGGGTCAAGGAGGGTCAAGATGCGAGAGGCTTCCCTAACTTACCTCAGCTAAGTGCAATGTTTAGGGTATGAGGATGAGAATGATGAGGACTATGTGTTAGAGTAAAGTAATTAATTAACTTTACTCTCCTCTTAAGACTTCACTTTATGCACATATATTAGTCATTTAATAATTAATATTAAATTATTAAATGCACTCACCTTAGGGTTAGGTTTTCCTTTCGGTATTGATCTCCTTTTATAAGGATTGATCTCTTGTATTGTATCAACTTCTTGATTCATTTTTTCTCTGATAATACATTTTGCACATTGTCAGAGCCAAAACCCTTGTTTTGTTCTCTCTCTTTCTCTGTGACAAGTTTCTTGCATGCAGGTGTTCTTTGGGTTCTGTGGATTTGTATTTCTCAAATCCTACATGGTATCAGAGCCAGATCTGCTGCAGCTTGTTCAGTTTTTTAAAGAATTAGAGATCTAGGTTTTGGTTGCATCAGATCTGTGTTTGTCTTCTATTTTTTATTTGGAATAGGGGGTTTTTTTTGGGAGCACTTTGAGCTCAAACGGACCTCACCGTTGAGCTCGCAGCGTCCAAAAACCCCTATTTTCATATAAAATACGTTTGATTCAGACACAGTTGCTCCATAAGGAAAAAAAATTGCCCCAAGGTACGATGCGGCCCGAGGCACCGCAGTCGAAGTTCGAAAATTGCGAAAATTAAAAAAAATTAAAAACAAAGTGTTTTCAAACAAATTTCTTGTTTGCCGGTTTAGAAGAGGGCGCCACCAGCCCATAGCGGTCACCCGGTAGTAGCGGCAATCGCCACCCTGCCGGCTCATGCAAACCAACCACACCCGTAGGAGCTCGTTGTGGCGGGCAGCCGCTGCGGCAGCGAAAGCCACCTATCTCATGTAGCGCCACCCGGCCTGCTGGCGACAGCCCGAGGCTTACCTATGGCAGCGGGGTCACATCGCGAGGCTGCCGGGGGCGCTAGCACCCCTAGGCACCCTGACCTCCTAATTAGATCCATCTGACCAGGGGCCGAAGATCTTAGCCCTTGAGGGTTGTGCAAATTTTTTTAAAACCTTTTTGAGCAATTTGCACTAAATCGGGTGTAAAATGGGCGTTTTAACTCGGATTTTCGAACGAGAATAGGTGTTGGAAAGCTGGCTCCGAGCCCGTTCTGATGGTGTAGGAATTTTTTTAGAATTTTCTAGTTTGATTGCATTTTTTCGTAGTCAAAGTTTGATGATCTTTTTGCACTCCGAGGGGCATAACTTGCTCAATTTTGCTCCGTTTTTTGAAAGCGAATAGGTGTCGGAAAGGTGGTTCTGTGCTCTTTCTAGATCTGCACTCTATTTCATCAGAAAATTCTTTAGGTACACAGAGATTTGTCTCAAACAATTACTGATTTCTATTGTTTTCTGGCTTTCAGTTTGTACTGGGGATTGGATTTTTGTATTGTGGGGGGGTGTTTTTTCTTGCTTTCTGTCATTTACCTCAGAAAACCAGAATCTATAAACACCAAAACAAAACAAACAAACCCCTTCTGCATCTTCTGTCTAGTTCTGAAAGACCACTAAATAATAATAAAAAAAAATTCAGAGCAGTTGAGGCACAATTCACAGGATGGCTAATAGCTCTATTGAACCTCTCACACCACATAATTATCACACTTGGAAGGGTCGCATGATGACTCTTCTCCAGTCTCGAGGGTTATGGTCCTGTTTGGATGAGGTTCAACCTCAGTTGACTCATGCCTTTGAGGTTATGCAGCACAGGAACAATATGGATCAGGCTATGGGATTGATGGCTTTACACATTTCCGATAGTCTCCTGTTTCATCTTGATGGTTGTCTCACTCCTCGAGCCATTTGGACCAAGTTTGATGGACTTTTTGGTACTGTCAATCAGTTTAGAGCTTTGCAGCTTGAGGTCGAGTTAACTTCCTTGGTACCTGATTTGTTTCCCTCCATTGAGGACTTCCTGATGAAGTTCAAACAACAAAGATCTATCTTGCAGGGTTGTGGAAAAGTTAAGACTGATACAGAGTGCATCTTCCTAATT
Source organism: Sequoia sempervirens (assembly GCA_007258455.2). Taxonomy (NCBI): domain Eukaryota; kingdom Viridiplantae; phylum Streptophyta; class Pinopsida; order Cupressales; family Cupressaceae; genus Sequoia; species Sequoia sempervirens. Next base: position 18,785 of record VDFB02190447.1, read on the forward strand.
CTCTCCAAGCTTCGGGGTCCATTTCAGATCTTCTCTTCGACCTTCTATTCCACCATGGATGCCTTGGGTGCTCGACATGTCATGCCTTCTTTTGAGGTCTTTTGTGATCGTCTGACTCGTGAGCAAGCAAAGCTCAAGCAGATGGATTCACTTTCAGGTTCACAGAACCAAGCATTGGTAGCCTAGTCATCACAGGGGAAGCAGAAGCAGAAACAGAAACCAAAGACCACAGAGCATTGGAAGGATTCCATTTCACAACACACCTCTGATTCACCTTCTCCTAAGGGGGAATCATCGAAGAAAGATAGACCTAAGTGTGCTTATTGTAATAAGCCAGGACATTCTGAGTCCAAGTGTTATGAGAAGAAGATAGATGGATATGCCAAACAGGTTTCAGATTTGACAACTCTTCTTGAGAGGAACAATATTCATCACTCTTCTTCATCTACATTAGGTGGGTCTTCTTCTTCTTCACCATCATTCCAGATAGATGGACAGGCCCCACATAAGGGTCATGCATTATGTGCAACCTCCAATTCACATTCATCCAGATGGCTACTAGATTCAGGTGCTTCACACCATATGGCATCTTCTCAGGACATGTTCTCATCTTTCGAGGCTGCATCCTCACCACACATATTGATGGGTAATAACACTTATATGAGTGTATGTGGGAAAGGTTCTATTGACATTGATGATGGTACATTCAATGATGTACTATGTGTTCCATCTTTGTCCACTAACCTTCTCTCCATCTATCAGATTGCTCACAGTGGGACAGGGAAGACAGTTGAGTTTACACCTGATTCAGTGCACATCAGAGACATTCAGATTGGCAACATTGTTGCAACAGGGACAGTTGATCATTCTTCCCGGTTGTATGCATTCACACACTTTGGTCCACCATCTCCATTGTTTGAGTTTTCCTCTCTTTCCACAAGAGAGCATGCAGTATCTGAGGTGAAGTTTGGTCACTTGAACTTATGTGTTCTTCCATCTGTTCATGAGACTAGTGTTGAGACTTCTACACCTCTACCTCCTGTTGAGATCACATTTGTTTAGTAGGATTCCTCTTCAGCTATGACTAACATTGTTGCTCCACTCATCGAGCCATCAAGTGTAGTTGTTGAGGCCATATTAGAGGAAATTCCTTTCCTCACAGATGACTGTTTCAGCACACCCGTTATCCCATTGGAGATTCCATTTCAGGATCATCTTGAGTTGTTTGATTCACCATCCTGTTATTCAGACACTCATACTGCAGTTCCGTTCTTTAGTGAGCATCATCTAGGACTTCCATTTTCACCTCACATTTAGGGATTTCCTCTTCCTCAATCGCTGGATTTGTTTCTTCCTCCGAGGAGACACATTGTTTTGATCATTGGCACAGGGGTTCTCTCATTCTGGGGGGGCTTTGGAGTCTCTTCTCTCTCCTATGGGGGGAACATATTTTGTACTTGTGTGATAGAAGCAGTTCTTGGGGGGTCATGTTGAGTCCTCCTTCTATCTCTCTTCTTCTTTCACTCTTGTTCATCTCTTTTTTGGAGAGGAGTTTTTTCCCACTGGGTTTTCTCCTTTACTCCGCTTTATAGAGATTTTGTTGTATTCGGGTACCTCATTAGGCCATGTTGTCGGGACCCACTATTGCATTGTAGTTCCTTTGCTTTCTTCTGCATTGTTTGTAGTTGCATTGTAGCTCATCTTAAGGGGGGGTGTTAGAGTAAAGTAATTAATTAACTTTACTCTCCTCTTAAGACTTCACTTTATGCACATATATGTCATTTAATAATTAATATTAAATTATTAAATGCACTCACCTTAGGGTTAGGTTTTCCTTTCGGTATTGATCTCCTTTTATAAGGATTGATCTCTTGTATTGTATCAACTTCTTGATTCATTTTTTCTCTGATAATACATTTTGCACATTGTCAGAGCCAAAACCCTTGTTTTGTTCTCTCTCTTTCTCTGTGACAAGTTTCTTGCATGCAGGTGTTCTTTGGGTTCTGTGGATTTGTATTTCTCAAATCCTACACTATGAGGTCCTAAAATCACTCTACAATCCTGAGTTTTAAGGTGGAGCTACGCGAGTCAGTGTTTAGGTTCAACTTTGTGCCTCAAGGAGCTCTCTGCCTGAGGATGTCAGCGCAGTCTCTGGACGACAACGTGGCGTGTTGGCATCTCTAAAGTGTGTTGTAGTTCATATAGTAAAACAACAGTAGAGACAAGGTTGAACTCACCAAAACAACTAATGGACTAGCTACTCAACTAAAAGGCCAGAATGAAACGAGTAAATAAACAAAATATTCTCTAATGTTATAAAGTAGAAAAGCAAGTGTAAGGAGAATAAGAAGGATATCACCAAGGAATTCATTCACCAGCTGATCTTCCTAGCAACACGCACACATACACACAACAAGAGGGAAAATTTTGGGTGGTTGAATAGGGGCCTACCTCAATCAGACCCCCGTTTAAGTGTTTGCACCTCCATGGATAGCCAAAGAAACGAGATAAATAAATAGTATAATAAAGAAAACACAAACACTACAAAGTAGTACTATGCTACTCAACCAAGTGATAGAGGAGAGGAGAGGGAAGCTTACCACCTCCACCAAGAGCACTCAAGGCTACTTGGGGGAGAAATGAGA
>VDFB02190448.1:0-12367 GCA_007258455.2 Sequoia sempervirens
GCTATGTCAGTCAGGCTCCACTGCCCCCAGGGCCATCCCAGTCACTAGGGACACGCACCAGGGGTTTCAGCGATTACTGGCGGACTCCGTCTCCATACGGCGGTTATCAGGGGACACCCACCCATGAGTACCAGGGGACACCCACCCGCGAGTATCAAGGGACACCAACACACAGAGGATCAGCACCCGATTCTCCGCAGAGGTCAGATGTGGGCAGCTCACAGTAGAGCAGGCAGATGCAGGACATTGGTTATTTTTGGCAGATACAGGATGGATGGTGTGTACATGTGGCCAGAGAGCAGAGGTGATCCATTTCTCTGGATCTTGTATCTTATTATACGATATATGATGGAGATGTATTGTATTGTGACATTTTATTATTTTGATGATATGGTGGCCTTTATTGACATCATGCAGGATGTTTCCTTTATGCAGCTATATGAGATGATTCATGATGTGATTTTGCATGCATATATATACACATGTTTATATGGATGACTTATGTTTTATGCTTTATGTTTTTATGGATGGATGATTGATGATTGATGCAAACGTGTTTATGATTTATGATGTATGGATGCACATGTTTATATGATTTTTGATGGATAGACGATTTATGCATGTTTATATGATTTATGATGTATGATTTATGATGCACGTGTGGATGGACGATTTATGCATGTTTATATGATTTATGATGTATGATTTATGATGCACATGTGGATGGACGATTTATGCATGTTTATATGATTTATGATGTATGATATGTCAATAACGACCGTTATGAGGATGCGGGTAGGCGATAGGCGGATGGAAGATTGCATTTGCCAAAAACAACCATTAATATCCTGAGAGGAAGAGGACCGACACGAGGAACGAAGAACGAGAGTACTTGCACAATCGACATCACAAGCTGTGGTTCTGGTGGAAATGAAGGGTGCATGCAAAGTGGTGAAAATGCAGCGAAAATGAGATTTTGCCATCTTTGGAGCATTGATTTTTACTATAGCGTAGGGTACCAAACACCTTGAGTATAGAAGACCAAGGCGAGCGAGTACTCTACGCATGAAACAAACACAGCAAACAATAAGGTTATCCCAACACCCCGAGGTCATGATGACCTCGGTCGGGCCTGGTGCTGTAATAACCAAAAACACACAAAGTTATCCCGGAGTAACACAAGATCCTAGAGATCTTGGTGGGTCCTACGAGGGATAACTCGAGAAGACAGCAGACAAAACAAAAGATCAAGGTATGCCCCCATTTCAACAGGTCAAAGCACGCCATGGTATGGTGGACCAAGGTGACCTCGACAAGTGATGGGAAGGAACCTAAAATGATAAACAAAATTCGAAAACATCAAGAGATCAAAATCAAGACAACAGGTCCTTTGCCATAGGATCAAGGTGGTGGATGGGATTGGTGAGGTCTGCTAGGAAGGACTCATCCTGTTGAGACCAAAGATGGATGCGACATAAGATGACCCAGTTGACGTGGGATGTTGCCGAGGGACAAGATCTTGTAACACAGGGGAATTTCATTTGTTAAGGACCGGTTAGATGTGGGCATAACTTGATAACGAAGCTCAAAAGACTGACATAACCTACAGACCTAGGGGCTCGGGGGCCGATCATAGATTAGCCTTGCCTACGTGAAAGCGCAGAGCCCTCGTAGTTCCAGAAAAGACCATGGATAAAGTGGAAAGAAGACAAATGGTGACCGATGATGATGGACGAATGCCCCGGGGGTGAATCAAATGATTGACCTTGCCTACGTGATAGCGCAAGGGCAACGTAGTTCGACGAACGGACTCGACAAGATGGGACCTAGGTGAAGACCGACACGATGGATGATTCTACCCGATGACACGAGTGTGAATGACGTAAGCTCAGAGTGGGATACCGAAAAAAAGCTCAGGAAAGGGGGATAGACTCGATGGGTCGTCCAATGCTCAATCAATATTTACCAAACAGTCCGGGATGAGATGGGTGAGGACAATAGTGCGGATGACGACATAAAATAACTAGGATGTCAGGTAGATAATGATTAATCCCTCTATGGATGACGCCTGTTGCCAGGTTTTCACCATCCATACTTATCCAAGGCGCCACCAAGAGGTGGTTTTCACCATAGGACGGATTTATTTTTCTTGACTATTTTTAGATTTTTGACTTTTTTGATTTTTTATTTATTTATTTATTTTTATTTTTATTTTTATTTTTTAGATTTTTGACCAGGTGGGGTAACCGAGCAGACTTAGGAGTAGAACTTTTTCAAATGCATGACATTGATAGGCTCGTCAAGGGGGTCTCCTTCAAGAGTAGTCAACTTGTATGCCCCTGATCCATATTTAGCAGCTATGATATAGGGCCCCAACCAATTTGCCTCAAATTTTCCTTTCTTGTCTCGGTCTTGCTGAGTACATTGGTTCTCTTTAAGAACAAGCTCGCCCACCTGGAATTGGCGAGGACGAACCTTCTTGTTGTAACTACGCTTGAGGCGATTCTGATATGCTTGCAGATGATCGTAGGCCTTTATTCTGCGTTCGTCCAGTAACTCTAGCTGTGCAAGCCGTGCAACACGAGCATCCTCTTCGCTGATGAGGTTCTTAAGAGAGATCCTCAATGATGGGATTTCAACCTCGATTGGCAAGACAGCTTCGGCACTGAACACCAGAGAGTAGGGGGTGGCGCCTGTTGGGGTGCGGATGGATGTGCGATATGCCCAGAGGGCAGGATGAATGTGAAGGTGCCAATCTCGTCCAGTGTGATTGACAACCTTTTTGAGAATACGAATGAGGGTTTTGTTGGTCGCTTCTGCCTGACCATTACCCTGGGGGTAATAAGGTGTTGACCAACGGTGCTGAATATGGAAGGTTTCGCATAGGTGTTTCATGGCTTGGTTCTTGAATGGTTTGCCGTTGTCGGAAATGATTGTGGATGGGATACCATATCTGCAGAGAATATGGTAAAGGATGAATTTGGAGATCTGAATGCCGGTGATTTGTGAGAGGGGTATTGCCTCTACCCACTTGGTAAAATACTCCGTGGCGGTGATTATGAAGGTATGGCCGTCGGATGATGGTGGATGAATCTTGCCAATCAAGTCGAAACCCCATTGAGAAAATGGCCATGGTGCCAGGAGGGGCTGAAGATCTTGTGCTGGAGCATGGATTAAATCTGTGTGTTGCTGGCATGGAAGACACTTTTTCACAAACTCACAAGCATCATGTTCCAACGTAGGCCAATAATATCCAGCCCGTAGGATCCTTTTGGCTAAAGCCATACCATTTGAATGGGCTCCACAAACACCGCCATGTACCTCCGTTAATGTAGTATGGGCTTCGGTCTCATTTAGACATCTAAGGAGGATTCCATCATACCCACGACGATAAAGCGTATCTCCGACGATGACGTATCGAGAAGAGCGATGGATGAAGGATTTGCGTTGGTTACGGGTAAGGTCCGGGGGTATAGTGTTATCACGGAGGTAGGCATAGATGTCTTGGTACCATGGGGAGGTGGGACCCACAATTTCGCACACCATTTCAGTCTCAGGGATATCGTATGCTGGGATTAATAGTTGTTCTACAAGAAACTCGCACTCTGTTCGATCCTTGGGCATGTCCAGGAGGGAGCCGATAGTGGCCATCGCATCAGCTGCTTTGTTTCGTACCCTGGGAATCTGTTCAAATTGTATGGAGGTGAAGTATTTCTTGAAATCATCCACCATGCGCTTGTAGGGTAACAACTTATCATCCTTGGTCAGAAACTCATCATTAACTTGCCTAATGACTAGCAAGGAATCACCGAAGACTTTCAACTGAGTTATGTGCCACTGTTTGGCAATCTTGAGACCGGTGAGGAGAGCTTCGTATTCGGCCATGTTGTTGGTACATGGGAACGCTATCCTGAATGACTTGGGAATGTAGTCACCTTGAGGGGTAACTAATAAAATTCCTGCCCCCGATCCATTATGTGTATATGATCCGTCAAAATATAGTGTCCACATGGGGGTTTCCTCAACTGAAAAGACTTCCTCATCAGGGAATTCTGTGATCAATGGGTGAGTGTCAACTAGAGGAGCTTCCGCCAACTGATCTGCAATTATCTGCCCTTTGATAGCCTTGCGATCCACGTATTCTATGTCAAATTCACTGAGGAGCATGACCCACTTAGCCATGCGGCCAGTCAGAGTAGTTCTAGATAACAGGTATTTCAATGGGTCGATCTTGGCGATTAACTTGACTGGGTGACTGAGCATGTAATGGCGGAGCTTCTGTGTACTGAAGACTAGTGCGAGGCACGCTTTTTCCATGGGAGAGTAGTTTAGCTCGTAGCCAACCAGTGTCCGACTGATATAGTAGACTGCCCTTTCTTTTGACGACTCATCATGCTGCGCCAACAATGCCCCCAGTGCGACTGAAGTGGCGGAGATGTAGAGCAAGAGGGGCTTGCCGGGAATAGGTGGCATCAATATTGGTGGATGGGCCAAATATTCCTTAATCTTGTCAAATCCCATCTGACATTGCGGGTTCCATCGGAAGGTGGAATCCTTTTTTAGAAGATGAGTGAATGGTTGACACTTGTCTGCCAGCTGGGCAATGAAGCGACGGATGGACTGCATTTTTCCCTGAAGGCTTCTTAACTGTTTGAGATTGCGTGGAGGGGGCATGTCTAGGATAGCCTTTACCTTAGCGGGATCAACTTCAATGCCCCTGCGAGAGACTATGAAACCCAGCAACTTTCCAGAAGTGACCCCAAAGACACATTTTTTTGGATTCAGCCGCAACTTATAATGCTCTAACCGCTCAAATATCTTCTTCAGGATGGCAGGATGTTCTGCTCGTGTTCTAGATTTCCCTAATAGGTCATCAACATAGTCTTCCATGATGATATGTATGAGGTCATGGAAGATGACCGTCATTGCCCTTTGATAAGTCGCCCCTGCATTTTTGAGACCGAAGGGCATAACATTATAGCAGAAGGTGCCCCAAAGAGTGGTGAAGGCGGTTTTGTGTTGGTCTTCAGGTGCAATTCGAATCTGGTTGTACCCGGAGAAGCCATCCATAAGGGACAACATCTCATGTCCTGCTGTTAGGTCGACCAACATGTCAATATTGGGTAGGGGGAAGTCATCTTTGGGGCAAGCTTTGTTGAGATCCCTGAAGTCCGTACATATCCGAATGTCACCATTTGGTTTAGCTACTGGCACTATGTTGGAGATCCATTCGGAGTAGTCAATTGGTCTGATAAATCCTGCCTCCAGTAACTTCTCTAATTCCTTCTTGACTAATAATGCAACTTGCGGATGCATCTTGCGGAGTTTTTGCTTGACAGGTTTAGTGTCTGGGCGGATGTCCAGGTGATGAACCACCAAGGCGGGATCTAAGCCAGGCATATCCGAGTATGACCAAGCAAAGTTAACAACTCCCTCCTGGAGTAGCTGTGCAAAGATCGAAAACTCTTGTTCGGAGAGTGACTTGGCTACATAGGTGATCTGGGGATTTTCAGCAGTTCCCAAATTAATCTCTTGCGTTTCTTCAATCAGAACAGATGATCTGGCAGATAGCTGAGTTCCCATAAGGGGAAGATGAACATCTCCATCTTCTAGCGCCTCTTCGAGGTTTTCGCCATCAGATGCGTCCTTTATTTTTACTTTTTCAAGGTCACGAAGTGCCTCAGGGAGGTTTTCACTAGATGACCGTTTGTTATTTTTCTGATTTTTGCTTTTGCGACTGGAGTGTTCATCCTCCCCCAATCCCATAAGGTTAACATAGGTATCCGCAGACATACTGATAGGTGTGCTAGTTCGTAGGTCCCAATCAATGAGCTCAGGATGGCAAAGGGATAGGCTGATGGTGCAGACGGATAGGCATTCGAACATGGAAGATAGGTCGGCATGATCGACGTCATCGTACGCACGTATGATGGATTCCTCCTCGGGTATGTCTTCCAATAAGCCGTTGTCCACAACTACACTATTGGAAGCATTAGACGATGTTTCGGGGCCTTTTTGCTTTCTGTCATACCCAATGCCCACATTTTTTGGTAGCAGAGATGTATCAATGGGTTGTAACCGCCCTTGTTCTTGCTTTCCCAGGCCTCTGCCTTGATAGTTATGCTTTTCCACAAACTTTGTCGGCCAGGGGTACTTTTCTTGGAAGTATTCTTTGAGAGGAGTTTCCGGCTGAGGCTCTTCTCGGTAAACCCATTGGCTTATGTCTTCTTCGGGCGCATCTGTCTTGATACTTGGGGATACAAAAGTGGTAGTAGGGATGTTGTTGCCACGGAAGGTGACAGTCTTGTCCTCTTTTGGGGTAGCATGGGAAGGTTGACCATACTCGTGTGGCGATGGTGGCATGGTTGCTACATTAAGAGCAGTATGCATTTCATACTCGCCACACCCTTTGTCAATGATCTGGACTTTTGTGACGGTAGGATCAGTGGAGGATGGAGCAGTTATGACAGTGGATGGTGGATTAATGGGTGATGGCCGAGATGCCCCCATTTCAACCCCTGGGCAATAATGCAAATGGGGAAATGATGTCTCTAGGGCGCGGCAATATTCGAACGGTTGGGGATCGGCATAGATGGTGACCTCTTGTCCGTTGACTGGGAATTTGAGGCACTGATGGTAGGTGGAAGGCACGGCTTGCATAGCATGGAGCCATGGACGGCCGAGGAGGAGATTATATGGTAAGTCCAGATCAAGGACATGGCAGGTGATGTACTGAACTACCGGTCCCACTTGGACCGGAAGATTGATGATCCCTTCTAAATTTCTTTCTGCATTGTCATAAGCCTTGATTGTAATAATCTAGTTACTTAGGTCTGCTTGGGTATACCCCACCTGCTTTATGAATTTTAAAGTGCACAAGTTGAGGGCAGAGCCATTATCTACCAGGACCCTTTTTATTTTATGCCGAGCGACTACGACTTCAATATGTAAGGGGCGATTGTGATTAGCATCAATGTTGGGCATATCATCGTGGCTGAAGTGTAGTTGGTGAGATGAAGCTAGGTGTCCTACCAAGGCTTGAAACTGTGTAGGATCCATATTATTAGGCACATGGGTTTCCTGTAGGGCTCTATTAAGGATTTCTTGATACACGGGGGAAGACTTGAGTAAATCCAAGATGGAGATATGTGCAGGGGTCTTTCCCAAGTGATCAAGGATATTGTATTGGGAAGTTACAGGAGTCGGTTGGGCAGGTGCAGAGGCTGCAGGAATGGTGATGCGGGCTCGTCGTGTGGTAACAACACATTGAGAGTCTTTAGCTTTGACATGTATCATGGATACACGAGGTTCTACCTGCTCAATGTAATGAATAATACCCTCATAATTGAGAGGTACATTCTTGTAACTCACGTTATTTGTGCTGTTGTTTTGAGGATTACTGTTGGAAGTGCTCGGGCCTTGGTTATGGTTTGGGAAAGCATTTTGATAAATCTGCAACTGAGCATTGGACGACGGAGCTTGGTTAGGATCAACCTTGATGTCACCTCGATCGATGAGATCCTGGACATAGTTTTTCAGACCCTGACACTTATTCAAAGAGTGCCCTTTAATTTTGTGGAACTCACAATATTCATTTTCCCTAAACCATGCGGGCTTAGGTTTGGATTCGTCTAGTGGCTTGGTGATAGGGTACGTGATTGGATAGCTGATCTGCAACAGTTTATTGAAGACGACACTCAAGGGTTCTCCTAGTTGAGCATATTGGCGTTTAGGGTTCCCTTGGTTATTTTGATTGGATTGTTGGGGAGGACGGGGTGTCCCTTGCGGTACGGATATGGCATTAGGTACAGATTGCTGTTGTTTCTGGGATGCGTTGGCCACTTGGACATGTTTAGTATCAGTGACACCATCATTGACCGCATTCTTGTTCTTGTTCCAGAAACGTGGCTTGTCGTTGAATGTTCTTTCCCTATCTTGGTTATATATTTTGATGTGGATGGGTCCTTTCTCCACCACCTCCACAAAAGTGGTGACACAGTGTAATCAGAAGTTGTGAGCCATGTCAGGATGGGAATTCTCCACGAAGAGGGTGACCATGTCCTTTTCTTTCAAAGGAGTTTTCATTCGGCTTGCCAGGGCACGCCACCTCTGGAGGTAGCTAGTAAAAGTTTCCCCTTCACGTTGTTTCTCCTTGAGAAGATCTAGGGTATCAGTATCCTTCTCCAAGTTGAAGGAGAAGTAGGAGACAAACCTTTCTAACAAGTCCACAAAAGATTTTATAGATCCCTTGTCGAGGGTCATGAACCACCCTAGTGCGTCACTTCCCAGACTTCGGGGGAACAAACACAAGAGATAGTTGTCATTGTGGATCACTTCTTGACACTGGGAGTAAAACTCCCGTAGGTGGGCCTTAGGATCTTTGTTCCCCTTATATTTGTCAAATTTTGGCATCTCAAAATGCTTGGGGAAGGGAATCAATGAGATGGAGGGATCATACGGATAGGGACATATATCTTCGAACTTGAACGATTGCTTGCTAGTCCCTGCCTGGAGATCCTTTAGTGCGGCTTTAATTTCCAGGATGTCCGCATTGGTTGGAGTGTTAGACGGATATTGATGGTAGGATGATTGTGGATTCTGAGAGGATGTTTGGGGATGGGTGTGGGGATAATGAGGAGGTGGTACCTCTTGCGGATATGCCAAGGGACCTTGTTGATAAAAAGGTTGTTGTTGTGATGTGGGATATTGATTGATTGGGTAGTTGTGGGTGGCGTATTGTTGGGAAGTATGGAGAAAGTGTTGCTGATTAGCTTGCGGATATTGGTGGTGTTGATATGACTGTTGTGATGCCCCATAGGAGGGTTGTTGTTGATATTGTTGCTGGTTGTAATAGTTGTAGTGATGAGGTGGTTGTTGATATTGTTGTTGATGCATAGGTGGTGTCTGTGATGGGCGAGATGGCATGCTATGTTGTGGTTGCGCTTGTGGGCGTAAAATGGATGCAAGGAACGAAGATACGGTCGGGGCTTAAGGCCGAGGTTGATTTCCCGGCAGTTGATGTTGTGATGGTTGTGTTGAAAATAGGGGATTGACCAATGACTGTTGTTGAGGTGGAGGTGCGATTGAGATGTTGTGCGAGGGAGGTTGTTGAGCACTAGTGGGAGCGTAGGATTGGGGAGGTTGTTGGGATATGAATGATGATGGTGGAGGGATGTTGGATTGGGGCAGCTGTGGAGGCTGTTGAGGTATGAACGATGATGGTGGAGGAATATTGGATTGGGACGATGGTGGAGGATTAAATGACGCTGAAGGAGGGATGTTGGATTGGGACAATGGCAGAGGGTTGAATGACGATGGAGGAGGGATTTTGGATTGGGGCGGCTGTTGAGATAGGATCGACGATGGTGGAGGATTTGTAGCCCCAAGAGGTGGGGGTAAGGTAGTGAAAGGGGTGCCCCCAGTGTTGGCAGGAAGCGGGTTCGAGGGGGGTGGTGCCGGTAGCATTAATGGTTACGGTTACGGGATGTTTTGTGGCATGCCATAGGCAAAAGGATCATTGGGATCAATAGTTTGGGGGGCTCCTGTGACTGAGATGGTGGGATGTGTAGGATTGCCAATGGGATATAGGACAGCGTTGCTGAACTCAGGTTGATGCCAGCTATTGGGGATGTCATGTGCAACTTGGGGTACATTAGATGTGGAGGTGCCATACTTGGATAGGTCGACACTTGACGGCAACTTGACACCTTTTTCAATCAAGTGAGCCAAGATTCGGTCACCATGTCTTTCGAGAAGGCGCTCCGTCATTTGTGCATTAACTGGGTTGCTAAAGTGCTCCTTGAACGTGAGCTCAGGTTGATCGGCCATGTTTTCTTCCCCAGGTGGTGATATGTTTTGACCATCCACATTGGATTGCGATGAGGTACCATTGTGGGGGTCGTGAGGGATATTAGCACCATAGTTCGGGTCTGACGTGATGTTGACTATGTTGGTGAGATCTTGTGGGTTGTTCAATTGGGCATTCATGGCTTGTTGGTCGGCCATTTTCTTTGCTTGTGATCGAGTTTGAACGGGCATACAAGATGATGAAGTAGATCAAGATATTAGAAACACCTTGATGATGAGAGATTGATTTGATTTTGATGAAAGATTAGTTGACGATGATTGATTAGGTCGACGTGGATTTGCTTGATGGAATTGGATTGGATTGATTGGTAGATGTTGGATTAACCTAGATTCTGGGTTTTGATCCGAATAGGTTTGATGATGTGGGGATTAGATCGATATGATGATTAGGATTGATGTGATGATGACGACCGAGATCCACAACCGAGTTTAAGAAGGATCCTTGGTAACACTAGGTATTGATTAAAAGGTGGATGTATGATAACGACACCGAATCCAACTTGAGATAGAAGCGGATTGATTGGGTCAAAAATGATAACTGACCTAAGACGGATAGTGATCCTAAGCCAGCTATGATGATTGTGATTAGGGATGAATACCTAGGTCAACTTGGATGACGACTCTAATGGGGTTTATATGGAATAACGGAGATCAGAGATGAAAGCATGTTTAGGACGGATGGGGAGTGTCTCAAGATAGATGAATGGCTCTCGAAACAAGAAAAAGACTATTCAGGACAAATGACCCTTAGAACGAAGGGCTCGGAACGGACATACAGATGTTCGTTTTGGACACTAAATGATCGTTTCGGTGTTCAAAACAGATGGACAATGGATGCTAAATGATGGTATAGGATGGCCAAAGGGATGGGTCCGCCACTGCAAAAGGACAGGTCCACCACTGTATTGGGACCAATCCGCCACTGCACTAGGACAGATCTGCCACAGTACTGGGACAAATCTGCCACTGCACTGGGACCAATCCGCCACAGCACTGGGACCAATCCGCCACAGAACTAAGACAAATCCGCCACTGCACTAAGACCAATCTACCACTGCACTGGGACCAATCCGCCACTGCACTGGGACCAATCCGCCACAGCAGTAGGACAGATCCTCCACAGAACTAGGACAAATCCGCCACAGCACAAGGACAGGTTTGCTAAAAGATAAGGTTAATTTCACCAAAGGATGAACTTAAGCTTGGTTTTTTTGATGGATGGCAAAGGCAAAGGACCCAAATTGTAGCAATCATGAAAAGACTTGGCCAAATCGATAATCACTGGTTTTTGCACAAGAAAGACAATTCAAGCAGCACAACCCTAAGATTAGTAGAAACGGGTATGGTCAACAAAGTCTTCTACTCTAGGATGCACATGGTTTCTAAGGAGTCCTCGATATACACCCAGTATGTGAGGCCCAAACCGTGAACACCAACCCGTTACAAGCGTGAGTCGGGAACCTTAGCGAGATACTAGAGGCTCGGACCAACTCTTCACGTCATCCCGACGCTTCACCAATTACAACGTGGTTGGATTGGGGAATGCGACTTTGCTCTCCCCTTTATATACCCCGCCGTGCATGGTTGGAATGCGTCCTTGGGGTGATGAAATCCCCAAGCAGGTCCCGCTAAGAAAGTGAAAAATAGGTGACTCAAAAGGACTTGGAAAGCTACGATTTCTCGTCACCCAGGATCACCAAATGGTGCAAGGGGATTGGATACGTCAAATAGCCTTCCCAAACACGCCAAGCAAGGTTTATTGACACCCCTTTAATTAAACTATGTTCCTATTTTACCAAAAGACAATTCGGGAAAACTAGAAATTTTTACCTTCTGGAGGACAGGTCCGCCACTCTGTAAGGACAGATCCGCCACTCACAGTTAGGCCCGATGCCTTTATTGCAGGACAGATCGCCACCGAGGACAAAATCCACCACCTGTCCGGAGACCCGGATGCGCCCGCTGCGGAGACGGATCGCCAACTGCTTAGGACAAATCCCGTCACTCTGTTATGACCAATCCGCCACCTGCGGATAGGTCAGCCACTGCATCCGGGACCAATCCAGCCATACGCAACTGAACCTTGAAAATGCAAAAAATAGCAAGCGTGAAGAAAAATGAGCCGTTTGTAGGTCCCCCATAAGGCGTGCGAGAGAAATGTGATAGGTCGAATTAGGTGGTTAGAAAGCAAGCAACAAGCCAAAAGGAGTGCAAATAAACAACTTAAACAACCTACACTTCAAGATTAGCCTAAGTTAGAAACAAAACAAGACAAAGCCACAAAATGGAACTTTATACCTTGCGTTGAGTCGATTCTTTGGTTGGCCCTTCGATCTTTGACGTGTATGCTCCTTAGATGGCAAGATGCAAGCTAGATGGGGGTGTGAAGATGGATGCAAGTGGATGAAAATGTGAAAATGGCTAAGTAGAGGTTGAGAAACAAAACTGCAAGAGTTTGGCTAGCACAAATGATCTCCCCTAAAATGAGAGAAAAGAGGGG
>VDFB02190449.1:0-10270 GCA_007258455.2 Sequoia sempervirens
ATCATATCATGGAGCTTAATCAAGGATTGGGAAAGTGCTTCTTTCCATAGAAGCACCAATCCACTATAAGATGCTAGTTTGATTATTAGAATGATGTTTTCTATGTTTTGCTTGCTTCTTTTGCATTATTCTTGTGATTAGATGAATCTTATAGGGAATCTTTGTTTGCTTTGGTTTACTAACAATGCTAAGGGATTTTTTTTTTGAGCTAATGCAGATTGGGGTTACAAAAAATTACCTTTCAAGTGTTCCAATTGTGGAGAAGTAGGACATTTTATGACTAAGTGCCCCCATAAGAATACTAATAATGGTGCGAAAAAGAATGGAAAGAAGTCATTTCAAATAAATTTCAAAGGTCAAGGAAACATAAGAGTTTCTACACCAATGAGGAAGAAGACTACTCCACTGAAGAAGAAGATGAAAATGTATCTAGAGATGAAAAAGAAAAGGCTATGCTCATGGATTTTGAGACTACTAAAGGAGATGTTGAAATGGGTTCCGGAAATAATAAAGAAGACGTAGATCTTATGGAGGAATTGATGTGTGCTGGAAAAGAAATCAAAAGGCTAAAGAAAAAAATTGTAGAAGAAGTGAGAGCTAAATCAAAGGTATCAAAAGAGTAGAAGAATGTAGAAAAAATGTGATTTTTGATTTGAAGACCCAGACTGAAGAAGCAAAAAGAGTTGAAGAAGTTCTGATAGAAAAATTGCTATCCAGAGATAAAGACTATGAGAAACTGGAAGAAAAAATTGTGATAGTGAGAAAAGAGCTTAAGAAAGTGAACCAACAACTGTAGATCAACTTTGGTAGAAGTACTGAAACCCTAGATTAGATCTTGGAAAGTCAAAGAGCTCCACATATCAAAACTGGAATAGGTTTTGATAATCAAAAAAAGGTGGCATAACAAACTATGAAGACTACTAAAGGAAGTTTGGAAGTGATAGGCTCCAGAAGTTTGAAATCTGAAAGAACCATGGTGAGTGATGAAATCATGACACATAATGATGGCTTTATTCAAGTGCAAAACAAGAGAAGAAGATCAGGAAGACATGGATATAATACCGGGTTAAATTTTCCTTTCTTTGGTTATTGTTTCAATTGCAATAATTTTGGACATAAGACTATGGACTGCAAGGAAACTACGGTAAGAAGAAATAATTTTGTCAGCAAATGCATTTGTACAAATTTAATATCATTTGTTTCAAATGCAATAACTTTGGACATATTGCAAGGAACTGCAAAAGTAATTTTGTGAGTCTTCCACTACCAAAAAGTGGAAGAAAAGCAACTGAGAGCAAAATTCATGAATCAAAAAAGGTTTAGAAGAAGGTTCCTGAAGAGAAGAAGTTTGAAAAGTCAATGATTTCCCAAACTACACTACATGCTCAGAAGGAGAAGAATATGTTGATCATAGACAGTGGTTTCTCTAGCCACATGACTGTAGATAAGAGTAAGTTCATGAATTTCAAGAAATTTGAAGGTGGTTTAGTGACCCTTGGAAATAATTCAATTGCCAAGATTTTTGGTAAGGGTACTTTAAGTCTTGATGGTGGAAAAACAAAGACACTTTATGTTTTGTATGTTAAAGGTTTAAAGCATAATGTTTTAAATTGGCGGTCGGATGTGACCAATTGCAAGCCATGTCATGAAGGGAAGCAGACAAGAAGCAGATATCTAGCTAAGGATTATTCCACATCAAAACCATTAGATCTGGTTCGTACAAATCTATGTGGAACCATGAGGACTAAAATTCCACAAGGAGACCAGTATTTCATGATGCTCATTGATGATTACACTAGAATGACATGGATAACATTTCTGGAAGAAAAGTTAGAAGCATTTGAGAATTTTAAGGCATTCAAGGCATTAGTAGAAAATGAAACTAGAAGGACAATCAAGGTTTTGAGATCTGACAGAGGTAGAGAATTACTGCTAAGAAGTCTGATAGATTTTGTGAAGAGCATGGGATCCAAAGGCAGTTTCAACTCCTAGAACTTCGTAGCAAAATGGAGTTGCAAAAAGAAAGAACCGAATTGTACATGAGATGGCAAGCACTATGTTATGTCAAGCCAATCCATCATATATGTATTAGAGAGAAGCTACACAAACTGCTATATATATTTTGAACAGAGTCCAAATCAGTTGCAAGACTGAGAAGACACCATATGAACTATGGAGAGGAAGATCGACATCATTAAGACACCTCAAAATATTTAGGAGCAAGTGCTACATCAAAGAGATGAAGAAAATTTGGGTACAAGTTTGATTCTAGATCAAATGAAGGTATTTTCCTTGGTTATTCTTTAAGAATTAAAGCCTATAGATGTTATAACAAAAGATTGAAGAGGATAGTTGAAAGTGCAAATGTGAGAGTTGATGAGACTATTTAGTCTACTAGTATTCCAGAAGTAGAAGATGATAATGAGCTAATCCATAGCAGCATTGAAGATTCAGAAGAATTTATTTCAAAAACTCCAACAAAGTGTGTTTAGAGAAATCACCTTGAGGACCAGATCATAGGAGACAAAGACATTGGGGTTCAAACCTAAAAGATTAATGCATTATTTTTTATATGTGCATCTGAGTTAAGAGTTTTAAATATATTTGATCTACTGATTCACCCCCCTCCCTCTCAATAGATTTTGTACCCTTCAATAAGGTAGTGTTTATAAGCATGTTATGTTGGTTGATTTTTGGCATCATAAAGAAGATGGATCTAATCATGGTAATTCGATATTAAGGCAACTTAATTTCAAATTTGTATATAAGTTTCAGATTTCCATGTTTTTGTAGTTGAAGCCTTGTATCTCATCCATTAAATTCATATTTGGATAGAGATTGAATTCCCAACAATCAATATAAGAACCTATTTATTTCTCATCATTTGGTATCAGAGCTAAAGGTTAACTAGGTTTTGGGTATTCCTTCTTTTTGATCTCTTAGCTTGGCCAACTTGTGGGAATTTGTTAGAATGAATTGAAGGTTGTTGGAAGGATTTTGGGGCTACAATGAATGTTCTATAAGTTAACTTTATTTTGAAAATTTATGAGATTGGAAGCCATGAATATTTTCAATGTGATCTACGTTGGGCATTAGAAGCTGAAAATTTGTACAGGTTCATGATTATTGTATTATTTTTGATATGTGCATTTGAGTTAAGAGTTTTAAATATATTTGATCTATTGATTTACCTGCCTCCCTCTCAATAGATTGTGAACCCTTCAATAAGGTAGTGTTTATAAGCATGTTATGTTGGTTGATTTTTGGCATCATAAAGAAGATGGGTATAATCATGGTAATTCCATATTAAGGCAACTTAATTTCAAATTTGTATATAAGTTTTATATTTTCATGTTGTTGTAGTTGAAGCCTTGTATCTCATCCATTAAATTTATATTTGGATAGAGATTGAATTCCCAAAAAGCGGTATAAGAACCTATTTATTTCTCATCATTTGGTATCAGAGCTAAAGGTTAACTAGGTTTTGGGTATTCCTTTTGATTTCTTAGCTTGGACAGCTTGTGGGAATTTGTTAGAATGAATTGAAGGTTGTTGGAAGGATTGTGGGGATACAATGAATGTTCTATAATTTAACTTTGTTTTGCAAATTTATGAGATTGGAAGCCATGAATATTTTCAATATGATCCATGTTTATGATTATGGATCTTTATGGAGTTGGTTATGTTTTGATAACTTGGAGCTCTTGTTTGACAATAAGTGTGTATCCTCTTATTTGGTGGTTTTGTTCCTTTACCTTGTGGTCATGTGTAGTGAGAAGGTGTTCAAGTTGGATGGGTGGAGACATCTAGGTCACATGGAGAAACACCCTCGATTTGGACTATAAAATGGAGTGCTTATATTGGCTTCATCGTTTTAGCCCTTGGTTACATGAAAGCACTAGAAGATAAGCCACTAAATATTTTGTGAGTTATGGATTTGATATGTTTCATACATTATAATCTCCTAGGCAACTTGATTTTTCCTAATTGGGTTGCAATTTACTCATGTTTTTAGTTGTGGGTTTGTATATTTGTGTTTATTCCATTATTTAGATGATATATTTGATGTGAATGTCTAGATTTTTAGATGGATTTCAAATTTACAGAGATCGTTTTAAATTTTTTACATGTTAACTAAAATATGCGGTATGTAGATTTGTGATGAGACCGTATTTAGGGTGTTTTGGATGAAGACAGTTATAGGTTTGCATGGCTGCTTGGAGGGTTCTTATTGATCTATGGTTACTCTTATGTGGACTTGATTGGGAAATCAGATTTAGCATTGATTCTGGTGGTTGAGTCTTGGAAATCTACATGTTATGCCTGATTATCTATATTTTTTAATATACTAATTGTTAGAATTGTGAAACAAGCACAAAACCATGAGCCACAGGATCAAACAACAAACAAATACATCTTCCACGCAAGAGATCTGCAAACAATATATGCAATATTCCTCGGCAAGAAAAAAGATATAGAAGCAAGAGACTTTCAAGAAGATATGAAAGCTTGAGATATTCTCCAGATAATTACAATGAGGGTTGAGTGCTTATAAGAGGAAAGCCCTAAATGAAAAAGGTATCAGATCATGACAAGTGTCAATATCACATGAGATGAGACATAATGATCTAATATTAGCTTAACTTATAAAGTATTAAAACACTCTTAAGTTTAGCTTAAGTGCATGAGACTAAATTAGACTAATAATCAATTAAAGATTAATTAATTATTAGCTAATGCATGATTACTCTAACACCCCCCACCTTAAGATGAACTTAGGGAGTAGCTAAAAACCCTAAAAATAATGCATGATGGGTCACGAAAAACAAGGCCATGTAAGGTACCCATGTACAAATAGAAGATCTCTATAATGCAGAGAAATAGAGAAAACCTCATGGGAAAAACTCCACTCCAAAAAGAGGTGAAAGCCAAGTGAAGGACTGAAGAAGCCTCCAAACAAGACATTGTTTTCCCAAAAATAGGAACAAAGGATGAACAAAAAGAGCACCACTAAATCATGAAGAAGTTGCAAACACTCTCAAAGAATGACTGTTGTAATGCCGAAAAAAGAACCTTCGTTGAAGCATATGATGATCAAGATCCAGAAGACAAGAATCTGTATGAGTACCCCCAATGACACTACTCGAATCCGATGGCAAACCAAGGCAAACATCAAGAAATCAAAGATACATATGGAACAAGTACCAATAGTTTGAAGAACTGATCAAGTGAAAATGGAAGGTCGCCTCCTGAATGCAAGAGTGTCCATATGGTAAGTGATCCATCTCAGCCCACTAATGTACGTTGCATCTAAAAGTACATAGGAACAAATACTATATACATAGCTCACTCCAATGCAAAACCAAAGAAGCAGTAGCACCAATAGTAGAAACCCCTCCATAATGCTAAAAAGGGAGAGGCGTGACAGGTACAATAAAACTGAATGCCAGAAAGAAGTACATGAAGAAGAATCAGGAACATCTGAACGTGCAAACATGAAAGTACCCACATATAAAGGGTGTGAAAACAAAAGTCACACACACATGAGGTTGTTGTTGTGGAAGGAACACTCACTTAACAAAGGTATGATGGCAAACAAAGGCAAAACATCAACCCCCCCCCATGGCACTTTATAACATAGTGTGAGTAAAATAAGGCACAAAGTGATGTGCAACCCAATAATACATACACCCGATGTGGCCCTTTATTTCAGTGCATTTACATAATGAAAAAATTATACAATGGGAGCCCATAATGTCCAAAAAAGGACTACATGCTGAAAATACAATTCTCTGATAAAAAAAAAAGAGGAAACTGGTAGTACCATGATGAAGTACATGAAAAACCATGCACTTTTAAAAAAGCGGCCTTAAAAGTAATACGGATCTGAAGATATAACACATCAAAGTCTCAAAATTAGAAGTGAAGATGCTCATGAGAAAGCAAATTCTAGAAAAATCGGAGATCAAAGCTGGGAAAATACCTGCTTGCAAAAAAGAGTTCTTGAGATTTTACCTCATTTCAAAAAAATTGCACTGAAAAAATGTTCACATTATGACGAGATATGATCCAGGGAGATAGAGGTACAAAATTAAAGAAAAATAACGGAGGAGAATTTGGGTAGGACAAAAGAACTTCTCAATAAAATAGGGGGTCCACAATTTAGAGTGCTGGAAAAAAATCCTCCAGGTAGGCTACATGTGAACTTATTTTGCAAAAAAAAGTATTGCAAGAAATAATTACATGGATTTTTGCTTTTTTTCTTTTTTTTAAAAGTAAAAAAATGCTTAAAAAACTTTATATATTTAAATATATATATTAAAAACAATTTATAAAAAATATTTTTAAAAAGTAGCAGGGGTGAACCTGCTTACGCCCTCAGGGTTGGAGACCTAAGGACCACCCTTAAGAGTGACACCCTGAGCACCCTCCTAAATTAGGATTGGGCCGAGACCCTCCCACCTCTGTTGTCGTGTGGGAGGGCATAAGTCCCGTGGGATTACTGCTCCAGCACTTGTCAAACAATAAAAAAACTACGTTTTCCACTTAAAAAGGAAGTTTTCTTTTTAATCATGGGAAAAAAAAGAATTGTAAAATATTTGTTTTATTTTACACCCGATTCGATCTTTGGGACTGTGAAGCCTCTGGCAAAAATTTGCCTTGAAACTTTCTTGACCGCAGTTTTGATGATTTGGTAATTGGTCTTGGGGTTTCAAGACTTACGTGGTGAGCCTATGTTTGGCTCAAAACACACCAAAATATAGCTACCCTCAAATCCATAAAAGAGCAACTGCTTCAAAACCTTGTAGATATGGCATCAGGAATCAAAATCAAGCGAAACAAAAGCCAAATTTGGCTTTCTCGACAGATTTGGATCCAATGGCGGGGCCCTTTTCACACAAAAATGCTTTGAAAAACACCCACTCCAAAATTTGCAAAAAAAAACAAAGGGGATTCAGATTTGAAGCCTGCAACCCTTGTTGAAGAAAGAAAATATCATAAATCGAGAAGGGGTTCGCTGAATCCATGCTCTGATACCATGTTAGAATTGTGAAACAAGCACAAAACCATGAGCCACAAGATCAAACAACAAACAAATACACCTTCCACGCAAGAGATCTGCAAACAATATATGCAATATTACTCAGCAAGAAAAAGCTACAGAAGCAAGAGACTTTCAAGAAGATATGAAAGCTCGAGATATTCTCCAGATAATTACAATGAGGGTTGAGTGCTTATAAGAGCAAAGCCCTAAATGAGAAAGGGATCAGATCATGATGAGTTTCAACATCACATGAGATGAGACATAATGATCTAATATTAGCTCAACTAATAAAGTATTAAAACACTCCTAAGTTTAGCTTAAGTGCATGAGAATAAATTAGACTAATAATCAATTAAAGATTAATTAATTATCAGCTAATGTGTGATTACTCTAACACTAATGTGGGGTTGAATCTATTTTTTAGTTATTTGAGATTGGAGCACTGGTTATTTATTCTCCTTTGACATGTTGCATATGTGTAGATCTTGTAAAATTGTCTGATGTGGATTCTATTTTGTAGGCCATATTCTTGGTCGCCATTATTACATTGGAATGCTTATTGTAGTGAAAGATGGTTATTAGGAGTACTTGATAGAGTTTTTCATTTGAATCTTTAGTAGTAGTTTATGGTGCATGAGAAGATTTGTTCACTTTTAGTAGAGTGTTGGCAATTATATTGGTCATGATGCCATGTATAACTCAGTATTACTTTCAATGGGAGCTTTATGCAATTACATAATGTGTTCTATCTTCTTTGTTTCAAGATTTTGGTTCTAAGTTATTGTTGCTACAGTGTGTAGTGAGTCATGGATAATATTTGATTAGAATATGTATGGTCTTTCACAATAGTTTTTGGTGTCATAAGGATTTCTTGGATTCTACCTTTATATAGAAATGAGATTTTAATGACATCTTTGGTTCTATTGGCAAAGGATGTGTGGTGTTTATATATTCTTGGCTTGGAAATTGTGGTTGTACTTTACCTTTTGGGATCTCATGTTGTTGAGTTCTTTGATTTTGTTGGGGCCATGGAGGATTTTCAATTAGGAGATGGTTATCATGATGCCTAGAGAGCTTGGTTACACAGTTTAGTAAGAGCTTTGGTAGTGATGTTGATTTGTCATTTGATGATGGATAGTTATTTTCATGTGATCTCCTAGGAGGGGATGTTAGATCACGATGTCATGATATGTTCTTGATTTTATAGTTGGAACTTTGACAATGGTCTTGTTTGTTCTCTTTGATTTTGAGTATTAATCATTTTCTTGGAGCATCATGATTTTACAAGGTTGAATTTGAATTTTGCATGAATTGATTGGTGAATTCTCATGGAGACTAGAGATACTTGGGTGAGGTTAAGAGATCCCTTGTTTATGGGATCATATGTTGAGATGGTTACTCCTTGATGAGCATTTCAGCAAAAAAAACCAAGGAGCCTACACCTAGTTATGGATGTGAATCCATTATGGACCTGAAGAGAAGATTTTATTTTCTTGGTGTTGTGTGCATAGGAAAATTTTGTATCCCACTCTTGGTCTACTTGTCAAGTGAATGATCTAACAGGTATTGCCCACCTGAATATCAAATGCATTCTTTATTTTTTATATTTTTTTTCTCATATGAGTTAATCTTGAATATAAACATTTTGAAGACTTGTTAAGAAGAAGATGCATGGTTTATGGATTTTCATTGTTCTCCTTGTTTTTGTCTTGAGTTTGATTTTGAGGACTTCTTTGGAGACATACAAGAAATGGTTTGTGTCTTTGGGCATATTCCCTTTGTTGTGGGAATGATTGGTTCGTTTGATCTACCTTCAGTATGAGAGGTTTACATCTATTGATGCCATGTTTTCATTTGATTTGAATGTTAAGATGTTGATATCCTTTCAATTTTGGAATGGTGAAGGATATCTTACATTGCATAGCTTGGTACATGTTAGCGTGGAACAAGGATATGGTTTGATTTGTAGGTTCTCTCTTTGGTCATGGTATTCTTCTTGGATGTTTGTATTCACATGGTTGAGTGTGAAGAACTTGGGAGAGCTATGGAGACTAGTGGTGAGAGAGGTATTGCAACATATTTGTTTGTAAGAATTTGCACATCATTCTATGTTTCCTTAATACTATGTAATAGAGGAGTTAGTTGCATCCTCTATGTGAAGTATTATAGGCAGACTTGGTATGCCTTGATCTATTTTCATATTCGACATTACTCATGTAGTGGGAGTTTCTAGATATATGCTCGATTATCCTCTTTGATATATTGCTTTGTTAGTTAATGATGTGATGATGAGTTTGCATGTTTCATTAGTTTTGGATCTACAAGTTATGCAAGTTGTGGATTAGCTACCCATTTTCTTGCAGTGGGATAACTTGAATATGGATTATCTATATCCACAAGATTGTTTCACTATTAATGTAGACTTTGTTAGTTGGCCTTGTTTTTGGTCATTTGTTCATTGGTATGTTGCATTGAGATAGAAGGATGGATATAAAAAGACTTGATTATAGATTTTGGGTTGGTATGTTTATGCCATGAAGTTCTATCTATGATTTTTATAGCCTAGTTTGAGGTATGGTTAGCTTGGATGAGTTACAATTTATTGTGGTTACTATTCCAGCTAATATGAGTAAGGCGACTACTAAAATCCTTTGTTCTCATTTGCATTTGATGCTTGTGTTCATGTAAATATTGGTGCAGGTTCCAGTGATGGTTGAAATGTTTCACATTGGCATGTTCCTTTTTTCTTCCATAGTTGGCATATTGTAGGATGTGAGGAGTTTTTTCCTTGGTGGTGATTATCATGGTTGTTTTTGCAAGTATCTTGTTGGGGCATAAGAGAATGTTGAAGATTCAAATGGTACATGTTTGGCTAAGGGATTCTTTTCCCTCATTTATGATTCCTATGGGTGTATTTATAATGTTGAT
Organism: Sequoia sempervirens; assembly: GCA_007258455.2. Lineage (NCBI taxonomy): Eukaryota > Viridiplantae > Streptophyta > Pinopsida > Cupressales > Cupressaceae > Sequoia > Sequoia sempervirens. Next base: position 9,974 of record VDFB02190449.1, read on the forward strand.
GTCAAGTGAGAGAATGTTAGGATTAAGGTGCTATCCACCTTGTAAATCCTAGTTCATGGTTACAAAATCCTTGGAAAGTGTCTCTAAGAACTTAGGGTGTATTGGGAAAAATATTTTGTAATATTTATTCTCACCATTGTGTGCATTACATTTATAAGGGGTGATGGGTTCCACTAGCAACGGTAAAGGTGATTTGTAGACATAAATATTTAAAATTGTTCCTACAATGATCCAACTATTGCTCATATTTTCTACATCCAAGATGTTGAATTTATAGACTTGTGAAGGCATCTAATA
>VDFB02190451.1:0-23026 GCA_007258455.2 Sequoia sempervirens
TCCATCACCATTGAGACCACATTTCTTTGAGGATTTTTTTCAAACAGTTTGCTGCCTTTTCTATGCTATTGCTTATTGGTATGCTTTGATAGATTTTTTCCAAGCATCCATGTAGCTTTTTTGGAAGCACCTATTTTAGGCTTTCAACCATACCAACAAGGAAGCAAATTGTTTGATATTCCACCACCATGAGACCACATTTCTTTAATGCATTTTTATCAAATAGTTCATTCCCTTGTCTATGTTATTGCTTACTATTATGCTTTGATAGATTTTTTCTAAGCATCCATAGCTTGTTTGAGAGCACCTATTTTAGGCTTTTAGCCATAGCAGCAAGGCAATGAACTGTTTAATAAAATGCTTTGATAGACATGTATGAAAAATGTGTTAGCATAGATAAGGTAGTGAACTCTTTCAAAAAATGCCTCAAAGAAATGAGGTCTCATGGTGATGGAATGCCATGACAATCAAATATTTTTGATTGTCATAGCATTCCATTAGGTCATGAGACCTCATTTCTTTGAGGCATTTTTTCAAAGAGTTCACTACCTTGTCTATGATGTTGCTTACTATTATGCTTTTGATAGATTCTTTCCAAGCATGCATAGCTTGTAAAGCCACTTCTTTTAGGCTTTCAGCCGTAGCAACAAGGAAACACTTGAACTATTTGACAAAATGCTTTTGTAGACATGTATGAAAAAATGTGGTAGTATAGACAAGCCAGTGAACTGTTTGAAAAAATGCCTCAAAGAAATGTAGTCTCATAGAATGCCATGACAGAAGCAAATGCAATTATTGCATTGCTCCTAGTTGTGGTATACAATGTGAAAATAATTGCATAAGCTGCTAAATGACTTTATAAAACTATAATACATGGTGGGGAATTTTGTCATCTATCGACATCTGGTTGGTTACATGCAGTGTGAGGAAGCCAATGCTTTGAGTTTGAAGATGTGCAATGCAATGTAATCAGCGTTATGAATATAAAGCACAAAATTATAAATTAAAGTTCAAAGAAAACATAAAAATGCAGAAGTGTTTACAATCATCCATTATTGATCATTGATCAAACTGAATAGTGTGAACATTTTTCTGTGTGGAAGGCAAACAAGAAAATAGTGGTTCAAAAATGAGGAATTTGTCTTCTGCACCAAATGAGAAATATTCACAATATGTGCTAGGAAGGAATACGTCCATAAGATTGAGTATGCAAGAACCGAGAATTGCAAAATTGGCTTACATTTGACTTCCAAACACAATTTTTCACACTTTTCGATGTTCCAACATAAGTCAAAAAGTATATGTGCGTAAGTTGTGAAGTATACACTTGAATACATGTAACTCATATCTATTGAACCATGAATTTATAATGCAAATATGGACACCATCAATAAAAAAGATTTGTATTAATCAAATAGCCATGTATGCATGTACATCAATATATGTCAATATAAGTATAAAATATAGTTACAAAAAAGCAATATAGGCTTACGAGAATGCCATATAGGCATACAACGTCAAATATATCGAATACAAAATATGTACAAAATTGCCATGTAGGCATACAACAAAGGGCTCTACATTTAAAATTCATTTCTCTCCATGCTCTGGTTCAAATACAATTTTCTTTCCCTTTCTGAAGCGACCCGATTAGGCGATAAATGCGTCACTTGGTTTAGAACGGGGAGTGCTCTGGCGCTCCTCCTATAGGGGTTTAGCTCTGATCAAGAAGTTTCAAGCATTTACAATGAAGTAAAGACATTAATATATAGAAATTACATTATAAAGTGTATATTTAACAAGAATTTAATCACTTGACCATCTGCGATCACTCTCTCGAGGAAATATTTGCATGCCGATGCTTTCCGAGTAGTGCTTTCGAGCCTGTATAAACCATGCGGATAGGAATTAAACTTCTGAATCAATGATGGTTTGATTTTTCACTAGAACTAGTTCATCTATAACAATGAATGTAAATTGAAATTTATTAATTTGCCTCATACCTCCCCTATCAGAGCCATCGAGGATTCTATTGCAGTAGAAACACCAATATCCATTGCCCTTGTTATGTTGGGTGGTGTTTCTGTCACCAACATCTGAAAATAAAACAACAAATTATTCAATCACAAAATAGTTATCGAATTTGAAGTAATGCTTTGAGTTTGAATGATGTATAATGCAACGTAAGCAACAATATGATTATCATTTTTTTAAAAAGCAATAACCTAGGACAATCACATTGAAAAACAAAAGGCCCTTTAGGACAAATTTTAAGTGAGAGAAAGAGTCAAAACACAATGTAAAATATGACAACCAATATGAGAAGAAGAGATGATCAAGTCAAAAGGCGCTTTGATAGTAGCCAACTGAGTTAAGTATGACAAATCCAAGTATCACTATTGCAAGGAATGGAGTAAGAGCTAAATAAAGATACATCGACAATAAAAAATGATGGAGCTAACTTGTCAAGGGCCTATTCTTCAAAACCCTTATTAAATGCTTGTCATAGTTTAAGATATGCAATAAATGTTTGACAATGGAATTAACCTTTTGAGGATGACAGTGATTAAATTGAGATCTCCTTTTACCATGAAAAGACTGAATATTCTTTCTTTGGCCTATCATTATGATTTTTAAGATTCCTCAATTGAGTTCAATATTATAGTCAAGTGTTTATACCAAAGATGATAGAAATAATCATGAAAAGGAGAATATGATGGTGATCAATGATGAGCGTTGACATTTGGCCGGTCGAAAGAGTAAGAAGGTATAGTGAACATCATGAACAACTTATGAAATTATAAATTAAGCCCACATGGTTGATGTGCTTTGAATCCTTACATCTAAAGGAAATTTCCTTAACATAAATATTGCTAGGGAATTTCAATGTTGCCATTGTAGTTGGCATTAAAATCGGTTCCTGCAACATTGAAAATTATCCTTATATAAGAATTCCCTCCATCTTGTTGATTGGCTTGTAACACTCTTGATGGTGGTTGTATGAAATCTAATTATGATTCCTCTTCTACATTAGAGGGTTTGTATCCTTGATCTGACCCTTCTGAATTATTAGAATCAAAATCACTAGCTTCCATATTCAAAAATTCCCAACCAACATCTTCAATAAATTTATCTAGATCATCAGTAATAGTCTTACAAATTGGTTGCCAATTCAAGTTCATTCTACTTTCATAATACTTTATATCCATGGAGTTCATCCATTCCTTGATGCCATCAAGTGAAGATTGAGGAATGGCGTACATATGGAGTACATCTCGCTTGAATTATTTGAAAACAATAGCCATATCAAATCCCTTTTTCCCAAGTCCTACTCTCTCAAGGTTAACAATCTCAATCTCAGTAATAGTGATTACTAAGAAAGGTAATTCCACCAACTCTACCAAAAAATTTACCATAGGAACAATAAAAGCAAAGGATTTGAAAGGAACTCCATGAAAACCAAGCTCTCTAAATGCTATATAAAACTCTAGTTCAAAATATTTTAGATGAGGTTGCTCCCATAGCTCTCTTACTCGCTTGACAAATCCTTGAAACTATGTATTGATTTTATTTTTCCTGTTCCTCTCTTATTGTTCTTCCTTAATTTCATCAAGATCATACATTGACCTTCTTGCCCCTCCTAAAGTTTGGACCACATCCATTACCTCCACATAAAACTGGACATCCTTGTTCTTCTTGGTTCCCATGCATTGATATGGTTATGCAAATGAAAATGAAGCAAAGTAATCATCTCCTTCTCCATTGGGTGGAAGAATGCATGCTTAATGTTTTGATACATGATATCAACTCTCTCTTTTTCTCTCATGTGGTTGAATACTGAAATCCATTATGGTGGGCCTTCAGAGTTCTAGTCATCTTTCTTCCTCTTCCACCAAATGTTGGCCTGATCCACAAGTCTGCCAACCTAATTGGCTTTGTTTCTAAAAGCTGAAGTTTCTTCTGAGTCACCAGTGTAACTCTCTCTACCTTTTCAGACTCTTTCATTATACCGGAATCGTCTTTGGGATTTAGTCATTTTTGTACCATGGTTGATGTGCTTTGAATCCTTGCATCTAAGGGGTTTAAAACCTTAGGGGCCTTAGATGAAGTAATGTTTTCTTTTCTTTTTATGTGAGGGACCTAGTAGTGAGATAAAGAAGGATTGTATAAGAAAAATGAAAAAAGACATAAAATTCATGGACCATACTATATCCCACCTACATGCTAGCTAACAAGGACATGAATGTAGTAGATTTAGGTATGATAGAGGGGTATTACCAAAGGTATATTTTAGGGAATATATAAGAATGAAGAAGAAGAATTCAATGGATCAAATTAGTGTCAAATGTTTTCCTAAAATATCTCCCACACCCTATTATGGAATTTAATCATTTCTAAGCATTTTCCACGTCCTATGGGAAAGTTTGAGGAGGCTCCAATAGTTGAGAGTTTAATGAGTACTTATAACTTCTTTCCATGCAATCATGATTAGTTAGAGAACATATAGGGAAACTTGATGAGCTATGCAACAAATGAAGAGAATATAGGATATTTTGACCTAGTCTTAAGCATCTCCAAGCATCTAGGAGATATTGAAGGAGTCTTGGCTGATAGATAGGGTCAAGGATAGAAGTTTTATTTTTGGTTACATTGACATCATGTAGGACATCCATAGTCTTATTCTTGGTTACGTTGACATCACAAAAAATTATATAGGATGGAGTAGAATGTAGCTCTACCTTTGTCAATTCCATGTTAAATTTTTATTATATATAGCTTGCTAGTGTAGGAATTCTAAGACAAACAATCATAGTAGGGCGATTCTTAAAATCTTGAATAATAACCTAGTGAACCCATATACTCTTATGACTATATATACACAAATCTAGATTAAACTTAGAATTCATTAGTTAAGTTCTCTTTATTCTATATTACCTCCGTGAATGTTTGAGTAAATCTACTCGCACTCGAAGGTGTTCCCTTCAATCCTTCGACAGTACCCTGTTCAACATCCAAAATCACATATTAAAATACCATTCGTAAAACAATGCTATTAACACATGTGTACTAAATTTAGAATTGTTTACTAACTTTACATACCCCACTAATAGGTGTACTACAAAAATAAACAGGCTGATGACTAGTATATCCAGGCTCAACGCTATGACCCTGCAATTTTATTAAAATAATAAAACTAAATTAGTTAATCTTGCATTTCACAATCGAAATTTAATAAACTAAATTCAATGAACATGTTGAATTTTACCTGACTGTCAATACCATATGCATCATGCAGAATGTCAGCCGCCCTCTCCATCCCTGTAGATGCATACAGATCAGACTGCGTAGAAGCATGTGGATCCTGCATAGCACCCTCCTGAGGGCCGGTAGGGTCATACGAACAAGTGGCTCCGCAAGATCGACACACATGGCCTCGAAGGCCACCACCTGAAGACTCCCCTGGATTGCGTTGTACAATGGGGCTAGTGTGGTGGATGACACTCCGAGTCAAGGATGTGATCGCCTGCAAAGTCTCTACATCAGCACTCTCCTTTGCAACTGTAGGCATCTGAAATGCAACTCCGCGAGGGGTGCCTAGCGGATATGCGTCTCCCACAGCCGTGTAGGATCGGTACGGGCCTATCATTGTTGACCCACCTCTCCCCTGAAACTCCCTCATATCAAAATAATTGAGGATTTGGTTCAACACAAACTCACAGTATAATTTCCTAAGAAAATATTGGGGGACTTCACAGTTATTGCACGGTGGGTAATCAAAGACCATATACCATCTATCATAAAAATGGTTTCTAATCTCTTGGTGGTGGCACCAATGAATAGGAAACCTCTTTGCATTAAGGGTGAGATTTTGATTTGTTTTAGGGTCAGTGAATAGAGAGCACAAATCACCTTTAGTAATCTTTAAATCTCTTACTTGTTTATATGATAATTTGTCTACATAATATGCCCTCGATGTTTCCCTCCTATTTTGCCATCCAAATATTTGTTGGGTAATTGCATCTCCCACATTTTAACAAATCCTTTAATGAATCACGCTAGATGTATTCTTTCTATAGTTGAAGAATTTTATCACTCAACCTACTAATAAGATCCTCAGCTTCTTTCTATTGTTTTCAATTTCACTCCTCAAATTTTCTTGAGTGCCAGGAGGGTATTGAGAGAATGGTGGGGCAGGTTGATTTTGTTGTTGAGGTTGATTTTGTTGAGGTTGATTTGGTTGAGGATTTTCCTCCTCTTGTTGAGAATTTCCTAAAAAAAAAAAAAAAATCATTCATTTCTAAACTAAAACAAACAAAATCAATTTAAAACAAAAAATTCATAACAAATACCAAACAAAACTTACCTCTTGCATCTCTTCGTCGTCGTGGCGCCATATTTGTGAAGAAAATCCAACTGAAGTTGATGAAATGTGAAGAAATCACCTCTCCAACAACACGAGCGTGTAAAGTAGGGTTTTTGGCCGCAGGCGGAGATGAAAAATAGTAAAAAGCAAATGACAAATGATATTTGGATTCACTTTTTGCTTTTAAAAGATAAGCGTTCGATGTTATAGCATACGTTAGCATTATAACAACGTTCTCATTATAGCGTGTTCATTACGCGATGTTGGCGTTATGGCTACATTTTTTCTTGTTTGGCCACAAAGAAGTCACGACCATCTTGGTGCACTTACCACCGCATCTTATATTTGATTGCTCTTCTCCCCCTTTGGCAACAATGACAAAGAGACACACTATTTGCAAGTTACTCCCCCTCTCAACTAACAAAGTGTCACTATCATCAAAAAGCTATCATATGTATAAACATCAAGACTGCCAAATGCCTTAATGAAATCATCATGAGAAATGAAATAGCAAGATCGTCAATATCACCTCACTATAAGAATAACAAGAATCTGAAACAACAATATGCCAACAAAATTATCACTATTGATCAATAGTAACCAAGTAACAGTGAGTAGCACTGTCAAACCAACACTACAAAGATGTAAACTTAAGCATGTATCACAATGACTAAAATGATGTAAACTCAAACATGTATCACAAGGATAACCTGAAACATGCATACCAACCACTATCAATAACCCAATACTCACAAACAATGCATTACCATAACCAAATTACCATCATGCATCTCAAAAGTGCATAACCAAGTGACTAAATCATTGAAGTAGGGGTAAGTGCACCAAGATGGTTCCCAAAAAGGGAGCTTAAGTGGCCACTTTTTTTCTGAAATTAGGAAATACTAACCTTGGACGTGAAATTGAGGATAGTTACACTCAAAATTTTGAGATGGAATAGAAACAAGGATCGAAGTGCTTTGAGTCTACTTTCTAAACTACTAATTTATTTTTAAAATGGTTGACATTAAGGGGTTCAAAGAGAGACGTACACAAATTGGTGTTGTTTTGTCAGAAAAATATAACATAGTAACTCTTGTACGACCCTAGCGGTGAAAATTTTTGTAGTATTTTTAAAATCACTATGGTCAGAAGTTAGCTAACAGTTATCTAGTTGATGCACGATTTTTTTGATATTTTTTTAATGAATATTTGATTTTTTACTAATTTTCTAAGTGGGCACTTCCTTGAAAAGCATAAATTTTGGCCGTGCTCCCCCTACAAATTTTGGAAAATAATTTTTTATTTTTTTAAATTTGTAGAATGGAGTCTAGTTTCTAAAAATGTAATTTATTTGAAATTTCGATGAACGGTTAATTTATAACGAAAAAAAAACCAAACACTTTTTTTGGAAAAAAAGAGACATACAAACAAAAGAAATTATGGATGAAAGGCTTAACATTGTCAAAAAGTGAAAAAAATTACATCGTTGGATAGCTAAGAGAGAACCTAACATTACCCATGTGTTTGATTTTGTCGATATTGAACCAGATGCAATCTTGATGGTGAGCACAGACCCGATTATGTGAAAAACTGTAGAATTTGCAAAAACACGTCTTTGACCTCATTGGGAATGCCCTCCAAGTCTTTGGGTTGGTATTCCAAGGAAAATTCTTTCACTTTTTTCTTTTTTTTTAACTTGAAATAATGTGAGCAATTTATAACGCGCTCGCGCTATGAGTTTTAAAAGTTTTTTTCAAAAGTGGCCACAAAATTGCTACCCAACTTCATGCACCCGCCCGTATCACAATGATTAGAAGTAACCATGTATCATGAAAATAATAATCAATACTCCTCTTGCATGCACACTTGCTCAATCAACAAGATTCAAGTGAATCAAGTGTAAGTTAAAATTTACAGTCTTTATATAGCAGCATAAGCATTGAAGTTTCACTATCCAAGTTCCAGCATCTAGTTCAAGCATCAAATATATTGTCATTACTCTCCTTGTGAGTTATCAAGATTTGAAACAAGGAGACACCACCACTATTTTGTCATTCTTCAATCATTGTTGTCCAAACATTGACATCCACTATTATTTCTAGTACATTAAAATCATTGTCTTGTCAAGCAGCGAAGAATTAAAGCATTGAATAATCTTTACCATTATCCAAGAATGGAAGACTTGTTGCAAACAAAGAACCAATCTAAGAAAGATTATTCTGCACTGTCACTTTTCACAAATCCAAGTGTTGAAAGGTCCAAGATGGTATCACCATCCAAATGTTAGCACTGTCCAAGTAACAACTGTCCATAATGTGTAGGTTTCCAAGTAAAAACATTCTCCACCTAATCATTCCAAAACTAATGAAAGCAGATCAAAAATATTGTCACATGCTAGGTCATTTTCCATGCAAACACACTAAACCCAATTCATTGTAGAAATCACAGTCCACAAGTACACTTTATCAAAATTCATTCACTATTATGTCATTGTTTCATAAATTGATCATCCAAGTTAAGTCTCTATGAATTGTGTGGCAATGTCACAATATCACTAACAATGACACTCAACAATTGTCCAAGAGAGAAATATAATCACAAGGAAGTGCCTTAAGAAAAGTAACTAAGACAAGTGACAAGAACCTTAAGCAAATCACATGTTCAAGGCTCAAGACTCTGCAACTCAAAGGCACTGTTCACTTTAAAGTAAATTACTCCTGTAAAAAGCTTATTTTTTCAAGATCATTTTTCCAAGGTTCATATTTTAGTAACATCACTGTTCCAAATTGTTTCCACTATTCCAAAAGCAAGATCAAAAACAAATTCACTATCAAAGACCATGAATCACTGGTCACAGTTCATTGTCATGCTTAAACAAGTAACCAATCAAATATGTCATACTATCATTTCATATTACAAATCATAGTCACTTTACAAAAGTCATTGTTGCACAGGTCAAACACTGTCGTTGCAAAAGGAAACATTGTGTAAGCAAGACCAAGCATCATTCACTCCAATTTGTGCAACTATCAAGCTTTCCCTATTTCAAATCCATATACACAAGCAAATGGCAATGTTGCAATTGTCAAATCAAATCAAATAGCAATGAAACAAATAATAAATGAATTAATGTATACTATCTCATGTATTATCAAAAACTATTGGCATCTCACAGTCCAAGAATGTCCAAGAAAATGAATAAGGTGAATGGTCTCCTTACTATCCAATGCAAAACATGCATTGTCTTAAAGCATAAAAAATATTGATATCAAGTATAAACCATCAACAACCTAGCATCAAAAATTTATAATCACTTCACTTCAAGAAGCATTGAATTGATTTACTAATCCACTCATGATTACCTCTGTCAACAAATACAACTTGTTTAACTCATGAGCATTATCCTTGACTGCAAATATCTACAAATGTTCACTTCCACAGTTTTGTCTACATTACTATCTTGAATACTTTCCAAACAAATATACAGTCCAAGAGACATATGGACATAGAAAACATGAACAATCCAACACTAATTGTCACTAACTTAAGGTAAATCAACTATTCAAAATTCAAGATCACTAGAACACATCATCCAGTACCTATTCATTAGTACCATTAAGGACATTGTGTATTGTCTCTCAGTTATTTGAATGTGGATTGTCATCTCAAATATAGTCAAGGGTTGTTCAACATCACTATTAGACCCAAGTTCCACAGTCACTACTCAAAGTCATTATTAAACCACTGACTATTACTGTTATGTAGTAAACACTATTATCAATGGTTATTCTTCACTGTTCATTTGTTATAGTGTGTAGGATAGTTCATCAAGACCAAAATAACAACTCACTATCATGTAATATTGAATGTTCAAATAATCACCACAAAAGAAAAATGCCATGGTAACCATTTCCTTTTTGGACAAAACAACCTTATGAACTTAAGTTATTTTTCTTGCCTCCTTAGATTGTTACTTTTGTCATGGCTTCGTTCACTAACAAAAGATCTAATGCACCCATACACAAGACTGCAGTCACTATGTAGACCAAGAATGAAGACCACAGATATACCACATAAACCATTAGACAAGACAAGCAATGAAACTCACTATTACCCAAGCAAGAAAAGATTCTCAAAATATCTGCAAACACTGAAACCATAGATCATCATACATTTTTCACATGTCATAAACATTGTTCCTACAAATCACTGTCTTGCACCAAAAATGTCTACACTAAATTCTCAAACAACAATAGAAAACCCAAACACTGCAAAGATACAACTCCTTTGCTACTGACTAAGGGGTTTAAATGAGATATCAATTATCATCTCTCCCTCACTTCATGCTATTTTTATGCACTAATAAATTTCACTTGTGCAGTATGCACAAGCTTTGATTCTTCTTTTTCTTTTTGTTGTTTCCTTCTCCAAACTTTCTTTTTGGGTTTCTTCTTGTCACCAAATGCTTGTGACTTTGAATCTTTCTTATGTAAGAAATCATTTCTTCTCTCCTGTTTCACAAACCTAGTTCTACAATACTTTGCAACATGACCATGATTATGACATTTGTAACATATTGCATTCATATTCCTAGAGAATGCATATTGACTCATTTTAGACCTTCTTCTACAATAACTTGCCTTATGCCCATAACCATTACATAAATAACAATAACTAAGAAATGAATAATTGTTCACCTCACTGAGTGATCTTGCCAAGTAGGTGGAGATCCTGTGAACCGGTTGGATTTACTTCTTCTTCCTCTATTTATGTCCTTGAACTATCTAACATTAGCAATCTTAATTTTTTATTTCTTCTTTTCTCCAGTCTTAGGGGCACCAGCATGATAGCTTAGATCTATCTACTTTCTTGGAGTTTTTCTTACCGTAGAACTTTGTCCTTCTTCATAACCCACACCAATAGCATCCTTGTGATGTTTCTGCTTACTTAACATCTCATTCAACTTGTTGGTGCTCTCATCAAATTTTTTATTCTTTTCTAACTACTTCCTAACATTCTTAAGATCTTTCCTTAGAGAGATTATTTCTCCTTCAAGCTTTTGACATTCAACTATTTTGATTTCCAAATCAGACCTTGTCATATTTTCTATTAGATCCTCTTGTTTTCTTTAATCCCTAATTTCAGATTGACAATCAACTCATCTTTTACAGTGTTTTCTTTTAATAGAAAGTTTTCCCCTAGTTGTGTTCTTAGAGACAACATTTCAACCTGTATCTTTTGACAATCTTCTACCTTGGTTTTTAGCTTCATGCAAGTTTCTTCTTCAACTTTTCTAGACTCTTCCAATTGCAATTTTAATCTTTGATTCTCCATTCTAAGTTTCTTAATTTCATCAAGAACATAGATGAGTTCACCTTCCATATCAATCTCATATTCATTTTCATCAAACTCTTGTTCAAAATCACTCACTAAGTGATCTCCTTCTTTGTCTACACTCTTCACTACAAAATCATCTTTTGTACTAGGTTTAAGTGGTGTTTGTTGTTCAGCATTCTGCTAGGTATTTCTTTTTATCTATTTCTTTTCCTTTTTTCCATAATGAGTACTCCACTACTAGGAACCCCTTAAGTTGGTTAGACTTATGCAAGGGTATGGCTTTGAAGCCACTTGTTGGAGTACAATACCACTAAGAGGGGAGGTGAATCAGTGGTATGAAAAAATTAAAATAACCTTGAATAAATCTTTCAAAACTTTAACCTTATTAAATGCAATGTCAGAATAGTTCAACTATCATGTGCAACATCATGTATGTAAAGCTATCAAGCTTGATTTATCATAAAGAACATAAGTAGATCATAAAAGTTGTAGACACCATAGAAACTCAAATGTTGAAATATACTCAAGAAAAAATGTTTTAATATGAAGACCATATGTTGAAAGATACACAAGACTAAATTTTTGAACATGAAGACCAAATAGACCACAAATAATGAGAAATCATAACACAATGATTTATGAGTGGAAAACCCTCATAGGTATAAAAAACCACTCGGGAAAGATTGCCTCACTGGCTTAATAAAATCGCATTGATTACAGAGCCTCACTGGCTACTTTTTTTGCTTCACTGGCTACACAATATGCCTCATTGGCAAAGGAACCTCACTGGTTACAAGTATGCCTCACTAGAGAAAATACAACTGCCTCACTAACATATACAACTTTCACATCAATATCATTCTAAGAATAAAGGGACAGAGTGAAATCTTTGTTTCATTACAAAACATTTCTTGATTGTCTCATTTTCATTGGAGACTCAAGAATCTATATGTAAATACAAGCAACATTTGAAGTGCTTTTACAACTTTCAAAATAAATTGTTCATCAATGCTTTCAACATGAAAATAATAACTCTTAGCAGAGTATAAATCTCATATATACATCAAACAAAATGTGTATAGTGACAATGTCACTATTTTATACCATTAAAGTAACATCTGCTTTCATAAAAAAATGGTGTCTATAACTGCCCTTCATAAATTGCCAGAATAATTTTTCATAATTGCTTTCAAAAAATTCAACGTAGAGCAACATTTACAAATGCTTGAATTGTTGTTAATAAAATAAACATTAAATACAATATAACCCTTTGAACCATACACTTTAGAAAGGTCAACATATTGCCCAATAAATAGGGTATCCAAACTAAATACAAAGAGACCTTACGAGATTGTGAAAAACATATGCAACTAACAAGTATTGACCTTGAATCAAAAACCATTTTCAACAAATGTAAACTTATGTAAAAACCAAACTAGGGTTTAAAAAAAAATGAGTTACCACTTTGAATGCATTGCAAATTTGCAAATGGAGGTCGTTATCACCTTGTAGAAGCTGAAAATATACTACCTGGAAACCATATCTCATCATTTCTAGCTGCCATACCACCAATCTTCCAAGCTTCCTCGAGCCCTAACATGGCCATCACTTTCAACAATAAGTTACCTTAGTGTTTGGTCGATGATAAATTTTAGGGTTGTAATGATTTATAAACATTTCATTATTTCTTTTCTCATTTTGCATATCAAAAACACAAACATCATTGTGTTGGCCTTTGTCATCATGTTTTGTTTAATTTGCATGAGTATCAAAACATCATAATGCTTGTGTTGACCTATAATACCAAGGAACTATGTGCTAGTGTGAAGTCCATGACTTTATTGATTATTGTTTCCTTAGTCAAACAACATTATTCACTTGTCAACCATAATGAAGATATTATATGCATGTCCCCTTTCAAATAATTATCAAGGTGAAACATGATTGACATCAATGTCAGCCACTCTGCCCTTTATGCCAAAATAACATTCATCAACATGAGCTACATCAAACCTTTGTCTTTTCTCCATGACCTTTGACATCAATGACAAATAATGTCAATGCCAACAACTACAATGACCAAACCCAAGATATTTAAATAACAATTAGTATGTGACAAACTATGCTCTGTTGAAACCATCTGATGTTGTCACAGCTCAATGCAGTTTCCACAATGTGTGCAATCAAGCTTCCTCTATTCGAATTCCATCAATCTTCCCTTTCTCCCTAGTGTGTGACAAAGGAATTACAGTTAGAAATAAGTAGTAAAGTTGAACACAAAGGAAACAAAGGGTTCTGAAACATTTATCATGGTGCTAGTCTCAATATTGTTGCCTCCACTTGGAGTTTTTCTCAAATATGGTTGTGGAGTATGTGTTTACATTTCTCATTTATTGTGCCTCCATTTTTCTCACATAACGACAATCTTAGTATTCTAATTTATCTTGGTAATAGTGGTGGATTTCCAGGTGGAGTTTTGGATAGATTTGTTGTTGACATTTTTGGGTTTCATTCCAGGAATTATATATGCTCTGTATGTTTTTGTTGGATGAAAAATGTAGCTCCACGCAAAAAAAGAAAGCTCCTTGATCATGTTGAGTAGGGGAAAATGCCCATTCTTTTGGAACTTATTTTGGATTTTTTTGTTTGTGGTCATGATTTGGAATTCATTGTAATGTCAAAATGTATTATGCTTTTCTAATCTATATATTGCAAAGATGTTGGTCAATATGATTTGAAGGACTCATATATTTATTAATGAAGATTTAGTAGAATTTGAAGTATACTAAGATTCTCAGCTTGTACAGTTGTTGATTGCCTCCTCGTAATGATTTTTATATTTCTTTATATCTATTTCATTCATTTTTTTAAGGCAAACAATTGACTTACTAAATAATATATTTATGTTATGTTTGGGTAACCCTCATAGCCACTGTATTAGTTGGGCAAGCTTCTTAACCAAAATCTCCTAAGCTATGAAGAAAAAAGTGGATGGTGTATATAATCCATGAAAGGCAAGAGATGGAGATGGAGGTGGAGGAGGAGGAGGAGAAGACAAGGGATATGGAGAGAAGAAGAGGGAGAGATAAGGTCTTTATGCTTTGATGGATGTTCATACCCTATTCCAATGCTCCTATTTATTAGTTGGGCAAGCTCCTTAACCAGAAGCTCCTAGGCTGTGAAGGAAAAATTGGATGATGTATATGATCCATGAAAGGAAAGAGATAGAGATGGAGGTGGAGGTGGAGAAGGCGAGGGATATGGAGAGAAGAAGAGGGAGAGATAAGGTCTTTATGCTTTTTTGGATTTTCATACCCTATTCCAATTCTCCTATTTTGACACAAATAGGGAGAACGCTATCAAAAATTGTGGAGTTTGGATTTACATCTGCCAATTGCATTTGCTTGAAAGTTTCTAAATCTTTTTAAAAAAATTCATTTTGTGTATATCCTGCAATCATTGCATTGCATGAGATAACCTCTCTTCGAGGCATCCTTTCAAATAGTTTAGGTGCCTTTTCTATGCTTCCACATTTTGCATACATGTCTACCAGAGCACTTTCAACTATAATATCTGAAAAAGTCCCCTTCCATGATGCTTTGGTGGATGTCCATACCCTGCCCAAAGCTCCCGACGAAGGTTTTGGAATTTGGCTTTACACTTGGAAATTGCATTTGCTTGAAAGTCTAAAGCCTTTTCAACAAATCCATTTTGTACATATTCTGCAATCATTGCAGTCCATGAGATGAGATTTTTTCCAGGTATTTTGTCAAACAGTTCACGTGCCTTGGTAATACTTCCACTTTTTGCATGCATATCTACCAGGGCAGTCGACAAAGTTCCTCTATTCTTTATGCTTCAATGGATTTACATACTGTAAAGCTCCCATTTTGGGATGGGCAGGGAGAATGCTAGCGAAGATTGTAGGATTTGGCTTTAAACGTGACAATTGCATTTGCTTGGAATTTCTAAAGCCTTTTCAACAAATCCGTTTTGTACATATCCTGCAATCCTTGCAGTCCACAAAACCACATCTCTTTGAGGCACCTCGTCAAACACTTCACGTGCCTTGTCTATGCTTCCACATTTTGCATACATGTCTGTCAGGGCAGTTGCAACTACAACATCTGACAATTCCTCCATCCTTTATGCTTTGATGGATGTCCATACGCTGTTCCAAAGCGCCCATTATTGGAAACCATGTCGTGGTGGTTTTTCTTGGGCATTACATTCTACAGTAGCAATCTATTGTACAAGATACATATCGAGCAGTGGGATGGTTGTAGGCGCTGATTGTTTCCCACACTTTTTATTTGAGAAATTTTGATATTTCACACTTTGTCATTTCTGAAAATTTTCAGCTCATTCACTTTGTCATTTTTGAAAATTTCCAGTGGCTGAGATGCTTTCCATCACCTTCCACCCTCTTTGCAATTTCTGAAGTTAGCTTTGTTCACTTGAAATAGGATACGCCTTCGGCGTAAATGAATAAATGAACATTCACAAGGTTAAATATAGTCTATGGGACAATCAACATTGTCATTTTTGTTTTCTGCATATCAATCCTTTTTCTATTCAAGGAGGTGATGAGCAACCCCAAATTCTCAATAGTCTCTTCGCGGAATAAACAGTATCAAGAAATAGCTGAAATTATATTGGCATGTGTCCCTGATGCCTTCAATCACACTCCATAATAAAGTGTTTTTCTAATTCTACTACCTCAATATTGCAAAACAAACACACCCTTTCTTCCCATGCTTCTTTACATTTTTTCTACCATCTTGTTTCACATCGGAGTTGATGTGAGTTGGTTCTTAGTTGGGCAATCAAAATCTTGGCTCTCCATGGAATACTAGCTGCTATGTATGCTTTTTGTTGATGATCACACATGGGTTTTAACTCCTAAAGATGACATTTCTTCTTTCTCCCTAGCACTTTACCCCATATTCACTTGTGGAACTTATCTCTAACAAAAGCATTTGGTAGTTTGTTATTCGTGGGATATGCATTCAAGTAAATACTCCATTTTCTCATCCATTTACTGGTTTGCTTCATCCAAGTCTTCTTTCTTTCACTCATAGTGTCCTTGAAAACAACTTTAGGCCATCCACCTACCTCCATTTGTTCAATTCTTTTTAAATACCTTATGGGTGCTGGCAAGAAGTTGAGTCCACTTTTTGGCCAAAAAGTGGAAGTGTTTTCCCTGATTTTTAGAATTCGTCACATTTGACCTTAAAATTTGAAACACTTAGAGATGGAATCTTGAAAAAATTCACTAATCATAAAATGTAGTACTCGGAGTCTAGTTTCCAAACATGTAATTTATTTTAAAACCCAGATGATACAAATTTATTTTCAATAGGCGTTTCTAAAAACCACTGTTTAAAAGTCACTTTTTTTTACAATACCATTCACGTGTACGACATCCATATTTTGACCTGAATAATCATATTTTTTAAATCCTATTGGGAAAATATTTGTAACTCACTTAAGCATGTTTTCCCTTATTTTTTGTATTTTTTATTGAATATTTATTTTTTTGTTAATTTTTTATTGGCCATATTTCGTGTTTTGAAAAATCATCATGCATGTCATGCATAAGATGACCTAAACTTATCATTTTTTAATTGTTTTTTTTCAAACTGAAAAGAATTGTCTAAAGTATGTTTTTGTAAAAAAAAATATTCCAAAAAAATGTTTTAATAAAAAAGTTATTAAAATTCTCAAAAACCTTGATAATTCAAGTTTATGGACCTATTTCATAAAAAAAATTTGAAAAACTAAAAAAAAAAATTAATTGGAAAAAAAATTACATATTTAGAATCTACACAATCTCATCTAAAATGGATTTTAATTAAATAAAATAATTCTAAAAAAACCCCCGTCAACCATATTGACATAGTTAGTTTTCTCTCTCGATATTGACATGACCTTGTACTTGTAGGTCTAAGGCTAAGGGTTGGGTTACCATGCATTTTCTAAGCCTAAATACAAATGAAAAACATGGATTGTGATTTTCAAACCTTTTGGAATGAGTACCCACTTTATAATGGGTACCTATTCTAAAAAATGAGTGACTACCTATTTTAAAGCTGAAAAATGACACTTCCACTAGAAGTGGACTCAACTTCTTGCACTTACCCTTATGAGAATTGCTTCAATAGGAGTGCCCTTGTTTAGCTTAAAAATATCATAAGGAATTGAACCTTTTATTTTTGAACTTACACAAATTAATTAATGTCGAGAGACATTCTACAACAACAACAAGAGGTGGAGTATAATGGCCTAAGCATGTTAACAAAAAATCTTATCTTTTATATTAAATCTGATATCCATTTGCATAATATTTTTAAATTTAGATATAAGAAAATTTATGTTCTAAATAAAATTGTTTCAAAGTAAAATAAAATAACTTTTAAGTAAAAAACTTCAAATTGATATCTCTTAACATTTTTTTAGATAGATGTGTATAAGATATTAAAATAATATTTGATTGTTATTTTGATACAATAATATTTAATATAAATTTTGTTTATTTGACAATTATTAAAATTAAATTTGTAAAAAATTATATATTATATGAAGAATCACAATATACATTTGTAAAATAAAAAAAAATCATCTTAACACTTCAGTAAATAAGCTAATTAACTTTTTGTTTAGTAGAAAAGTTGTTATTCCTATTATAGCAAGATAAATATAATAATCAATATTTGCTACTATTTTTTTAATTGAGGGTTACTTAAGTTTTCAAACTAGTTGAAGATCCCAAAGAGACCATAAGGGATCTCTTCCCAATAGTTTTATCATCGAGACCACTAATGGGGGACCTCAATTCTCAAAGCATTATTACCCTTGTTCAAACCCACGAACACAACATTCCAGCAAAGTTCCACATCCTACAAGCATAACAAACCCAACAAAGACACACATCTTGCAAGCATGTTAGCCGAATAAAGGCACATAGCATGCGAGTTCAATACCCTAGTAGGATTTTGAACCTTAGTAGTCGTCACAAAACTATTATGACTTGACCACTGCACTACGCCCTTATCAACCAATATTTTCTAGTATTTTTAATTGATTATTATCAACTATAATTTCTAACATGTTCCAATTGTAGGAAGTAGTCACTATGTGACACTTTTTAAATACAATGCATTTTATAAACATAACTTGAGTAGGTCAAAAAGTGTGTACATAGCACATTTCCCCTTTATTTTTGCATTTATTTTAACTTTTCAATTAATGAGTATAATTATGAACTATAACCCTCCTAGAGATCAAATTGTCCTTAAATCATGCCCTCTCACCTAAACACAACCCTTCTCACACCCATTTCATTATTTTTATCCTTTTGGGCACCCAAGATGTCAATGTACCATATTTATGTCCTCTAGATAGATCCACATATAGTCACATCATGGGAAATTAAACATATCCTTTCTTACCTAAATACTTTCCTTCTACAAACCTTGAACCCTAAATTGTCTCCAATGGTCAAATTGGTCGAAGGTTTCTAATAAAAGGGATAGATTAGAAAGAAAAAAACTAGCACTCATTTAATAATCATTTCACACATAATAAAGAAAGCATCTAACACTAATTTAATAATCATCACACACCATCTATCTGTATGCACACTTTGTAGGCATTTAGAACCAATTGTTAGCTACTTGGGGCGTCCACCTAATACTCTCATCATAACATGCATTAATTTTGAATAGTTTCGGCTTATACCTTAGGCCACAAACACATAAAAGGCTACTCTATACTATTATTTTTAATTCAATCTAAGGATATGAGGGAGGTAGGTCCCTTAGTGTGCCTAATACAACAAAGCTTTTTTTCTTAAGCTTTTGGAGGTATAGGAATACTATTAAAAGATTATATCAAGCACAAAATTTTATTTTATAGAGCACATAATTGAGGTAGTATACCTAGGATACAATCACATCCTATATGATTCTGGTGTACCAAAGAAGACACCAATGTGGGAGAGAAAATAAAATGACATCCTATCATATAGAAACACACAAGATTAGTTGTAAATGTGTGTGGTCTTGTAATTTTTCAATGGCCTCACACACCTAAATATTTTTAGCATTGTCCTTACCTCTTATTATCTTCTTTGTTGATTCTCTTTATAGTGTTAGTCTAATAACCCATCCTAAATTATTACTTAATTAACATTATTGTAAATGACACATGAATATATTCCAAATTAAAAAGACATAACTAGTGGCTAAAGTCAATCATAGCTACACATGTCCATCTAAAATGAGTCAATGATTCATATATTCACTTCAAAAGTCAAATTACAATATCAGGTTTGACTTGGCTCCTAAGGCCACAAAGTCATTACATTGCACACTTTACATCAATTACACCAATGTATTACATCAAGTTACTTCTTAGAATAATATAGTCTTGTGAACAACTAAGGTTCTTCTTTGACTCTCGCCTCCTCTAGTGGATGAGAACATGGTTGAAGTGCTTTACCGCCCAACCACGAAGCTTATGCTTCCCCAAAATTCTTCCGACTTGAAGAATGCCCGACCCTGCATAGAAAGTTTAGCAAGAGAACAATCTGCAAGGTGGAATCTGGTGCGTGCCCATACATCAACATGCAATTTTCTATCTATAAGTTTAAAATAAAATGCAAGATTTATGCTAGGAATGACAAAGAGTGATATCATAGAGTTCATATATACAAAATGAACTATATTGCTTGGCCAAGCATATCAAATGTGTTTCAACAACAATAAACAATAGGTTATGGTAAAGCAAACATATACTCTCTGAACTCCATGTTGGCACTAGTCCCGGAAGGCAACTTTCTACAATACAACATCCCATAATAGTTATCTACCCTCTAGCAACATCTACCCTGAGATGCTCTAGTCTACTTAGGTATCACTGTTTCATTCAAGTATTAGAACATTCTTCTCACATATGCCTTCAAAAAAGAAGAATCAAATTACTATTTACTCTCTAAACATAAATTAGATTTATGATTAAAATAGAGTAATTCAACAATCAGTCATATCATGAACTCATGACTCACATATACTTTTCATCATAAGCATTTTCCATTTTAAAATGAACTAAGAACAAAAGAAGGTATGTCACAAGTATGTGTATGTACATAGATGAAGTCTATGTGCATACACATATATGTGCCTACTTAAGTTTTTGATTTGAGCATACATTTTGAAATAAATTGTTAAATCGAATTGCAATCAATAAATAATTGTAGACACATAAAATATACTGATTGGTCAACATTGTGCATCTGATCCTGACCTACTAACATTGTTTCTTCCTGAATCATCCCTCGGTCTAACCATGTAATCAAATCTCCTTATCTGATTAAAGTCATCAATATTCCTCTCTTAATTGAATAAATCATTTTATCTAATTAAGTCTAATTCCTTTGTTAATTAAATCAATCCATCTGATCTAATTATCCCTATTTAATTAAATAATTATTTTATTTGATTAAATCTCTAAATTCCATCCATTAAATTGAATAAATTAAAATTTTATTTGATTTAATCTAACACCATCTCTTTTAATTAAATAAATCAGAATCCTTATTTAATTAATCTCTTATCATATTCCTCTCTTATTTGATTTAAATAAATCCATAATTTTGAGTCAAATAAGTCACATCATCTAATCTCTCTCATTAAATTAATTAACCCTTGATTAATTTAATCTCATCTCATGTCCCATCATCTAGATAATGCAATTTGCACATGAAAATATATTTAATTCATTTATTAAATCTCTATTTTCCTCACAAGGCATCTTTTGGAATATTCTCTCAATTTGAATTCAAAAATTCCAAGTCAACATGTACATCCAACAAGGCAATAAATTCATCTTACATGTCCTTTGCCTTGAGCCAAGTGGCATTTATTGCATTTTCCTTCCCTCTTACATGTCATTTCAACAAATTTGAAATTCAAAATTATGCATTTATTGGCACAAACCCCAAATCTTGCACATCCTTCATCCATTCATGGATTGACAAGTGGCATCTTTCCATTGGATGAATGTTAGTTCCACATTGCTCAAATTTGGACATTCATCAATCTTGGCATTCTATAAATAAAGAGCTCATATCCTCATTTCATCATCCACAATTTGAGCAAAGTTATCATGCCCAAATATCCATCAAATTTCATCAATCACTCTTGAGTTCTTAGTTAGGTTTTGCAGATTTTGGCTTGGAGCTCTCATCTTCAACATATCAAGCTTGCATCTTAGGGATTGGGAAAGGGCCAATTTTCACATCAAATTGGCACCAATTCCCCCATGGGAACATGAGTTTGCACATCTAATTAGGATTTAATCTTTGTTTTATCATTTCCATTGTGTTCTTTAATATTTTCTTCCTAGTTTGAATGTTGTAAATGGATTTCATGGGGAATCCTTGTTTTGGCTTGCAATTCCTTGTTTAACTTGTTTACTCATGTTGTTTTGCAGGTACCAAGGTTGGGGTTCACACAATAATATTCCATTTGAGGTCTCTTTTGTCAAAATAAAGAATCCAGAACAAATCTATAGTAACAACTTCACACATACTATTGTTTCTTTTGCATTCTCACAAAACAGTGATACTCTAACATTGTTTTTTACATATGAACATTCATTGTTTAAACAAAACAAGTACTATTTCCTACTAAACAGTTATAGGTCAAGTTGTTTCATAAAGAACATTCACAATTTATATCTATTCAATGTTGTTCTAGGTAAATAGTTTAATGAACAAGATTATTTTCAGCTACAAGATAACTTTACAACAAATTAGTGTCGTTTGCAACAGATTATTCACTATTTACATCAATACAATGTTGTTTTAGATAAAACAGTTACATTTTATGATAGACAATGTTGTTTTCCAATAGAACATACACTGTTTGCAATTACTCAATGTTGTTTCAAGTTGTTTAGATGCTAAATGATAACATTACAATTTAATGTTCATTGTTTTAAACAAAACGGGGTTTTTCCACAATGAACATAAAATGAACAATGTTGTTTGCCAGTAAAAAATGTTGTTTACAGCTTCTCATTTGTCAATTTCAAGCAATCCAAAAAGATTGCTAAAAAATTAATTAGCTCAGCTTCATACATGAAGCAGAATGCCCAATATTCAGATCTTTGAACACTTCCATTACTGAAATTCAATGTGCAACTATATAAGAATTATAATGAAACTAATTCGACATACTCGTCGATTTGAAACTGAGCAACCATACAGTCAAGGAACATAACTTCGAAGTTTATCGGGGTTCCTAACTTAACTTGTTCCTT
>VDFB02190452.1:0-14312 GCA_007258455.2 Sequoia sempervirens
ACCAAGGAATGATGTCGATATGGGTAATGGTGGTGGAGATGTCTCTTGGCATAATGACTCAACTATTTTGGTAAGTGTAGCAATTTGATCTCACCAAATTTGATCTTGATTTCAATCTTGACTCCCTTGATATAGTTGATTGGGTTTTTGTTCAAGCAGATTTGGGGTGCATACTTGTGGTTTTCGAATGGGATCATGGACAAATCGATTTTGGACATTGTTTTGACTTGGGATGATGTTCAGATTTGGCATGATAGGTTGAAATTTAAGATTGTTGATGTTGGGAATCACATCGCCTTGACTTGGAGTCGTTAACTTCTTGTTTGGATTTTGAACAATATTCATATGATTTGCAAACATATTTATCCCAAAGTTTTCTAGATTCATGTTTGGAAAACTTGTACTTGGTACATTCTCATTTGGCATGTAGGGATTTGGTGGGATGACATTGTTCATTTGAAGGCTCATGCATTGATCGTTCGGTTGGCAGACTTGTAGGTTTTGATTTAGATCTACCATCAAGAAATGTGTTCCAATCTTTGATTTGGGCATACTCACACTTGTTGTGCCATGGACATTTGTAGAAGGTAATGACCCCATGTATGGATTGTATAAGTGTGAGTTTTGATAATCAATCAGCATTGTAAGGCTTTGAAAGTTCAATTGATTTGGATTACTCATGATGTATGGATCAAGTTTGTATTCCATGTTCTTCTTGTGTTTTGAACTTGTTGCAAAAGTGACCTCTAAGGTGTTTAGGACCAATGATGAGATGGAGGATGAAAAGGGGTGAATGATATGAGTGTTGAACGTTTAGGGACTTTGGATCAATGCTAGACTTAGGGTTTGATTTTGATTGTTTAATTTGGATAATGAACTTGTAAACCCTAAGATGTTAGATGTGATCTTAGGATGAATTTGTTCAAAGGATGGCTGATTTAATTAAATGTATGAGAAAGGATGCATTCCTATACTCCTAACTAAACAAGGTGATTTTGATTTTGATGATTTACCCAAGTCAAGAATGATGTTTCTAAAGCTCTAAAGTTGTTTGGTGGGATGAAAATGAAATTTTTTTGGGATGGATGAAGTGTTTGATTTGATCCTAAATGAACCTAGGAAGGACTAGTTAAGACGAAGATAGTGAAGAACATGCCTTTCTCTAAGAGTAATTCAAAATCAAAATACCAATGTTTGCATGAAAACCATATGACTAAAAGATGCCAAGCACATGTGTGGGGTCCAATTGATTCAATCTTTTCTTAATGGATTCTTTTTACAAACACGCTCTTGATTAGGTTTTGAATTTAGATGTCTAATGTCTCAACTTTCCCCTTATCCCACAAAGTGTATTATGCAGAAACCAAGGAAATTTGAGGCAAGAGTTACCTATTGTTGACCTTAGTAGGAACAAATTGAGATGAAATCCAAATGTATAGAAGCCTCTAAGGATACGAATTCCAAGGGAAAGCAATAACATGTGAATTTTTTTGAGGATATTTTCTTCTCCTAAAGGGTTTGAGATTTGATGCTCATGTTGAATGTTGGTTTTCCAATCAAAAGCACTATGTTTTCAAACTGACTCACAAGCAATATAACATCCTAGCTCAATTGGTATGTTTTTCTTGGTGGGCTTGCCTCATGCACTTTGTAGTAGAAGAGATGATTTTACATGCAACCAAGGAAAAAATATAAAGGTATGTTAAGAATGAAGTCTTAACCTCTATATTTCAACCAAGATCGGACATGGCAAGTAAATTCTTAGAATCTAAGTTCCAATGCACCACTTTGATAAACTTTGTGAATGAGATCAGTTGGTCACTACAAACAAAGGTTTTAGTTTAGACTTTCCATTCGTGGAGATTGACCCATATGGCGAGAGTCTACTTTCGGATCCATCTTGTCGGAATCAACCATGTGATATTGGCGTTTACTCCAATATCCAAATTTATATCCTAGTTGAAAATTCTCTTGGATTTAGAGTGTTACCGGTTGAGTCATTCCCTTGGGTGAGTACATTTTCCCCAAGGTAGGCCCTCTAAGATAGACAAAAGCGAATAAAATTATTCATAGTTCGATCGACCCTTGTTTAGAAACAAAGGGAGAACACATGCAATAAGCTCACTCACACTCACACAAGATTTTGTTCAATTTTTAATCCAAATCAAATTTATGCAACTTAATGTCATCAAAAAGGCTTTTGATTCTCAAGATCGCCATGAAGCATGAGAAAATCACATACGTCTTTTTAGATGAGATTACTTTGAATAAGAGATTACGAAACACGAAAAACACATGTTCATTTTAAGCCTCAAAGTAATGATGAATTCGTTTTAAGCACCAAAAAATTGAATGTGAAGTTTGTTTGTTTAAATTCTTAGCCTCAAACAAAATGTATTGAGTTTTCCGAAAGTTTGTTTTATCCCCTTTGCAATGAAAAATTGAAAGCCTTTGTAATGTTCTTTTTAGAGCCTAAAAAGAGATGTGAGTTGGTTTAAAATAAAAAACTAATGTGTATAACGGAAGTCTTAGATTTTTTATAATAAGCATTAAAAAAATGCGTTTTTCCAAGTTCAATTGTCTACTTCAAATGTACTTGTTTTTGTTTCAATGTGCCAACGAAATCCTCCTGCAAGATAAAAAGACAAACATATGAGAATTAATTGCTAAGACATGATTCAACAAATAAATATTGAAAGAAATCAAATGTGCAGTCAATGGAACTTAAAGATGAGACAATTGTTTCCTAATGCCAACCTGTATGTATGCAACTGCCAATTGACTACCATACAATTCCCATTTCTCTATTTAGACTTTCCCAAAGTAGGTCAGTAATGGAATTCATGTTTCATTTAATGCAAAAAAGAAAAGGAATCAACATTGCTTATCTTTTGTGCATCTTAAAAAGGTCACGTTGATTTTGAACTTACTTACTAGATTTCCTTTGCTAACAACGAAAAAGTATGTATATCCAATCTAGAGCATTGAATATGGTCTCTATTTGACATTCATTGAAATGGGTTAGTTCATACCAAATGCAAACTTATTAGTGCTCCTATGAAATAATAAATCATGGTTTAAAATGCAAACAAATCCCAAGACAAACTAAGGCACAAAAAACATGAAATGAATCCTATCCCATAGTGGATTGGTGCTATTGTGGAAAATAGTCCTTTCCCAATCCTTGATAGATAAGCTAAATGATGAAATGCCTTGAATATGGAGTGATGGTGGGAAAAATCAGTTCTCCTGAAGAGAGTGACTTTACATGAATGATTGTGGAGTTGTGGAGGATTTGATCAAATAGGCCCTAAACTTCAACATTCATTGAAATGGGTTAGTTCATACCAAATGCAAACTTATTAGTGCTCCTATGAATTAATAAATCATGCTTTAAAATGCAAACAAATCCCAAGACAAGCTAAGGCACATAAAACATGAAATGAATCCTATCCCATAGTGGATTGGCACTATTATGGAAGATAGCCCTTTCCCAATCCTTGATAGATAAGCTAAATGATGAAATTCCTTGAAGATGGAGTGATGGTGGGAAAAATTAGTTCTCCTGAAGAGAGAGACTTTACATGAATGATTGTGGAGTTGTGGAGGCTTTGAACAATGGAGATGATCTCTATTTAAAGATTCTCAAGCTGAAAGAATGCTTATGAGAGAGTAATGTGGGATCAAAAACAAGCCAATGAAAAGAGGCCTCTTGTCAACTTGTGATAGGATGAAGAATGAGCACATTTTGGTCAATGTGCCAAAGAGAGGGAGATTTGAAATTTGAATTTGATAGTTAATGTTGAGTTTGACCTGTGCAAGAGACATGTAAGAGCTTATTAATTGCTTTGTTGGATGTACATGCCAAATTGGGGGGAGATTCAAAATTGGAGAATATTCTCCCTTTATGCCAAGTTGAAAGTAAATAAAGATTTTGATAAATCAAATAAATGCAATTTCATGTGCAAGTGGTTAAATCTAGAGAATATAAGTGATTAGGATTAGCATTTAATCATGGATTAGATTAATTAAGATAATGTTAGATGTTTTTGACCCATTTGACTTAGATTTAGAGATTTAAATCAAATCAAATGGAGATGAAAGGTGATAAAGATTTAGTTAAATAAATAATTGATTTATTTAGCTAAGGGGGATAGTGATAGGATCAAATTACATAAAGTTAATTTATTTAATTTTACATGGATGATCCTTAAAGATTAATCAATTAAACTTGGTTTATTTAATTGACGAGCGAATATGATTAGTTAAATATGCATGATGTTAATTTGACGTGTCTACAATTTATATATTTAAATATGTTTGTTTTTTTTTCATGGGTTCAATTTAATCACCCAAAAATTAATCCGATCAGAGTTATTTATTGAATTATTACGTGTTAAAAAAATATAAACAGAATATTTATGTATATATATGTTTTATTTATATATGTATATATATATGTATATATATATGTAATTATATGTATATATCAAAACATAAATATATATAGATACATTGGATTTCTTTTAAGAGTGTGGAATTATTAATATGATTGTAATGGCTACTGGAAAAAGGAAAAATTATATATATATCAAAATTATTATTGAATTTTTATTTCAAAATTAAATTGTGGAAACGATTAGTAAATGGAATAAAAATGAATTGTTTATTTTGGACTGTAATAACAATGTGAAATTAATATGCTTAACTTGTATTTTTCTTGATTCTTGCAAATTTGATTTGGCTTCTTTAGTATCAAGTATAAGCATTGCTTTTAGCTTTAATCATGTGGGAACCTAGTTTGCTTTAAGAACCCGTGCTAGGGGAACGATGTTGGGGAATATTGACACCGGCAGAGGCTTGAGTCGTGTTAGTTGTTGTTCTATCTTTCATTTTTCTAATTGTGGCAGTTTGGCATAATTATGGTAAGGTTGTACCAGATTTTACTGACTTTGCTGCGTTCTTTTGGCAGATGTGGGTACGCCCTCATGTATTCCAATTGAGATTTGATGTTTGTTCTATGTAACCGGTGGCCAACTCTTTGATTTTCATTATAAGCGGATGAGCCCAAAATATGCTCATAGTTTGGATATTATCATGAACTTTTAATGCCTTTACTTTTGTTATTCATGGTTGTTTAAAACTCTTTTGAAACCTTTTATGGGGATATCCTGTAGCAAAACATTTGCATATTCCTGCAGCTTATTGTGTTAACTTGACTACATTTATTACCCCGTTGACTCCCTAAATGACTGGTATATCGCATAAAATTTTTGAATGATGAAATAGATTTAAATGTGGACGAACTGATACAGTATACATACTTTTCTTTCACATATGTTACCTTTGTTTCCACAAGTTGTTGAAGAATGATCGAGTCATAGCCAATCCTACTTTGCAGAAAGTCCATTTCCTACATGACTTCGAGGAAGCTCCGGCTAAGACTCTTTGACCAAACCGTTGGAAAATATTATTTTCTTAATGATAGTCAATCCTCGAAAGAGGATGCTTAGATTCTCTTCGTGACTCCGTTGAACGATAAATTCATTTATGAAGTTTGTTCCTTGATTCTGGGATACACTTTACTTCCACGTCTTTCTTTGATTGGGTTAGTTAGTTAGTTGCTCTCCTAATTTTAAATAAAGTACTCCTCCTGCGCGAGTGAGAGAGAGATGATAGTTAGAGTAAGATAGAAGCATAGTGATAGAAAGATAGCAGATATCATGTAAGAGTCAGTATGATAATGAAAAGTAGAATCTGTTTGACAAGAGATAGAGTTTGTTGTTAGTTTATATCAACAAAGCAATGTATACCATTCTGTTTTCATGAATAAAGTTTGATGAAGTTCAGTTCAAAGACCACAAGAATCAGAGAGATGATCAAGCAGGGGCCCACTTAGTGTAAGTATCCAGAGCTGGGCTAGTTAGCCATTCTTTCAGTTGATCTTCGCCAGCTTTCATCTTTGAAGTTTTCTATACAAACTCACTTTGTATTGCTCCTCGGCAAAGATAGGGAATCCATCTCTGCGGCCTATTCCTATAGCATAAGGCTAGTTCATAGTTTGTGTTTTACCAGAAGTTATTATGTATTTCTTTTTTAATCAAATCATAGTTGAGTTAAAGAACTTTGCATTACCTTCCTATAGCGTAGATAGAATTCCTTCCAAGTATTTATTTCTGCTAAGTTTTGACTAAAACCAGTTCTTAGTGCATATATTGTGCTGTGCCATTTAAAGTATACGTTCCCTAGTTTGACAAGTAAATGAACGTCCATAGAGAGATATTAGTCACCTGTTGGAATGTCCAATTCCCAGGAAAGGTTTTACTGTGATTTTCATATCCTTTTGTGGGCGCGACCATTTTTGGCGCCGTTGTCAGGGATGGCGTTAAGCTAAGGATTTGTTAGAAGTCATTTTTCATATTAGTTTAGTTTGTTAGTCAAAAATTTTCAAAATCTTTCAGACCACCATTCATCATATTGCATGCATAGAAGAAGAAGAGACGCACTGGGAAGGTTCCTCCCTAAAAACCTATTTGTTGAGCTACCATTTGACCCAGCTGACAATGAACCTGAGGAAAATCCATTCGCTCTATTATTCTAGCAAGCAAACATGGCGAATAATCCACCTCCTACTTTTGAGTTTCCCATTGTTCCCAAACAAGATACTGACAATCTTAAGAATATACCTTCTTCACTACTTCCAAAATTCTATGGTCTAGTCAAGACCCCAAACTTTTCCTCGCTTTTGAGTTTCACAGTCTTTGTCGAAGTTATGACTAGAACTCGATGCCTATAAACCGGTTATTTCTCCCACCTTGAAGGAGGGAGCCTAGATGGTTCATGAGTCCGGGAAGAGGCGTTGATAGTTGGAAAGCCATGCATGAAATCGCTTGAGAAGTATAAGGAATATCAGAAGAGTTCCAAGAAGCAGATGACATATTCTGAATTCAACAGAAGGAGGATGAAAGTCTAGAAGATTATATTTCCTGATTTTTGTTTTCACTAAAGAGGAACTCAAACCATACTCTCAATGAGGACTCTCAGAAACTACTCTTTCTAAGGGGAATCAATGATGCCTGTATAGACGCCCTGGACCTGAT
Source organism: Sequoia sempervirens (assembly GCA_007258455.2). Taxonomy (NCBI): domain Eukaryota; kingdom Viridiplantae; phylum Streptophyta; class Pinopsida; order Cupressales; family Cupressaceae; genus Sequoia; species Sequoia sempervirens. The sequence continues at coordinate 7,101 of VDFB02190452.1, forward strand.
GGGAGGAGGTGATATAACCAAACTGCCTTGGGATGATATAAAGAAAATATGTCTTAACTACTCCCAAGCAATAGTTAAGAAAGGTCAAGGCCACCGCGCTACAAAGGGTAAGTCTTTCCGCGGAGTTTCTCGATGGAGATAAATAAATTTGTTGTCGACTTCAAGCAAGACATCTTAATAATATGGCTACACAACTGCACACTCATGCAAGCTAGAAGAAACATGAGGAAGCTAAGGCAGTTTTGGCCGAGTTCTATCCATATTGCAGACAGAAGAAGCGTGACTGTAGATGCAAGATGGTGGCTAATTTGGAAGCTAAGCAACTACCTACTGACTTCAAGCTAGTAGAAGGTGATGATGATCAAGTGTTCTTTCTTGCACAAAGGAGACCATGGGCCCAAAGACAAGGTATGCCTCAAGATCCTTTAACTTTTGGTAATCCTTATTCTAGCTATAATAACCAACGAAAACCTACATAAGGACCACCACCACCTTGGAATCCACCTCAACCAAGTTGGCCTAATTATAGACCCCGCAATGGCAATCTCCTCAAGGAGGTTGGCAGCCTATTAAAGTGACAATCGGGCCCCACCTTCCGTAATTGGCAGCAAAATCCTCAATGGAGAGGTCCTCAAAGAATGGAAAAACTAGCCCTTCTAGATTCATGTGCCTTCCAATGTACCAAGAACTATAGCCCTTATTGCACCCCTCCTACAACAACTACCACAAATATCGACCTTCGTAAAACAAACGCCTATGCCTGCCCAGCCATTGCCAAATCCCAATAATAGGCAATAGCAGTAGCCACAACAGCCTACATATCTTGTCGAAGCCAACCAATATCAAGCTTATGCCTTAGACGTTAATGACATCCATTTGAGGTCTGGAACCAATTTACTTGCTCCAAAATTGCCTCTAATTATTGAAATATTAGATTCTCCCCTTGAAGAATCTACTGCACGTGCTAATCCTACTAAGCATATGCCTATACCTGATACTGTTTCTATGAGCCTATTTGCAAAGTCAAGGAAACCACCTTTTCCTTAGAGGCTGCAAATCGTGATTTAAATCCATAGTAGAACCCACTTTGGATATAGATAAGCTCAAAATGAACAAATTCAAACTCTATTTCTGTGCTATTAAAGATGTTCTCATTTTGGGAAAAGCTATTAAAGAGGCATGTTTAAAGAATCCTGGATGAAAGAAAAAGGATCTTCAAACAATTCATGTCTTAGAGAAATTGGCTAATATAATGTTGGAAAATGCAGTAATTCCAAAGTATATTGACCCTAGAAGTCCTGTAGTGCAGATACATATAAATGGTCAAATTGTAAAAAATGTTTTGATTGACTTAGGTGCTGCCATTAATGTCATGAAAAAGCATACTATGGACTCCTTGAACATTTCAAACATTAGGTCTACACCCACAGTTCTACAGCTTGCAGATAGCTCCATAGTTAAACCTGATGGGATGGTGGAAGATGTAATTATCACTCTTGAATCTTGGGAGTATCCAGCTAATTTCACAATATATTAGTTAAGGAAACTTTAGGAGGGTATCCAATTATCCTTGGTAGACCATGGTTAGCAACTGCTAATGCTTTTATAGGATGCTGCTCTGGAGATATGACCATTTCTGATGGACAGTCCACAAAAAAAATTGGCTCTATATCTGCCTGCTAGACCTCAACCAGATTTGTCCCAACCTGTTTGGCCAGATGAGGGGGAAGAAACTGAAGAAGCCAATTCTTTGACTCAATTAATGATGCTTCAAAATGATCCATTCTCACAACTTCAGAGTGAGGATGGTTTGCTTTTTCAAATTCTACAATACAACTCTAATATGGGTAGTTCATCTGATCCAAGTGGCAGCCATCTACAATGTTTCCTGCAGCAACCAAATTCTGAGAGTTCATTGCCTAAACTTCCAGCAATTTTTAATAACTTGCTTCCACAAGAGGTACAAACATCACCTATAGATTCTATGAGTAATCTCACTAAGTAGAGAGAATTGTCTCCAGGTCACTGTTTAAATATCAATAGCAAGCTGTCACAATCTCAACAGGCTATCTTATTAAAAATGCTACAAGATCAACATAAAGCTTTTGCATGGGAATATGGGGACATGCAAGGAAGAGATCCTCGAGTTTGTACTCACAAGATATATATTAAAGAAGATTGTTTACCAGTTAGACAACCTCAAAGAAAAGTAAATCCAACACTTAGAGAAATAGTTAAAAGTGAGCTTCAAAAATTACTTGATGCCAGTTTTATTTATCCAATCTCTGGCAGTCAATGGGTTTCTCCATTAGTTATTGTTCCCAAGAAAGGTGGAAAATTGAGAGTGTGTGTAGATTACACAGAGTTGAACACTGTGCCACCAAAAGATCACCAATTTCCTCAACTACCATTTGTAGACCAAGTACTAGACTCATTGTCTGGAAAAAAATATTTTTCCTTTTTGGATGGTTACAATGGGTACAACTAGATAAAAATTGCCCCTGAGAATCAAGATAAGACCATTTTTACCTGTCCATGGGGAACATTTGCTTAATCAGTTTTGCCTTTTGGTCTATGCAATGCGCTAGCAACATTTCGTGAGCAAAGAATTAGTATCTTACCGATATATATCTCATAAATCAGATAGAGATTTATATGGATGATTTAGTAAATCTATGGAGTCACATTTGAAGCAAAGCACCGTGAATTTAGAAAAGGTATTGAAAAGGTGAAAAATTTGTTCTAAAACAAAGAAAAGTGTTTTCTAATGATGGAAGATGCATTGTTCTAGGTCATCATATTTCAAAGAATGGAATTCAGGCTCTAATTCCCAAATTTTAAAATTGAGGTTATTCTAAATTTACAAACTCCTGCAAAACAAAAAGATGTCAGAAGTTTTCTTGGGCATGCAGGGTATTATAGAAGGTTTATAAAAGACTTCAGTAAAATTGCTAGCCCATTTTATGCCTTGTTAACAAAGGATTCTCAATTTGAGTGGACAAAGGTTCTGAAAAAAATCTTTCCATAACTAAAGGACTTGTTTACTCAAGCCCCCTTCAAGGTCCAAAATGGAATTCCTTCCTTTCCACATACATGCTGATGCCTCTGATTTTGGTATAGGAGCAGTTTTAAGTCAAAAAAAATTCAATTGAGCATGCTATCTACTTTATCAGCAAGAACCTTCAAGGTCTTGAGCTCAACTATACTGTTATAGAAAAGGAATTGCTTGTAGTAGTGTATGCTTTGAATAAATTTAGGTATTATGTCACAGGTTATCAGATATTTGTCCATACTAACCATGCAACAATCAAGTATCTGATGAAAAAACCTACCATCTCTAGTAGGTTGGCACGATGGCTCCTGTTATTACAAGAATTTGACATTACAATAATTGACAAACTAGGAAGAGCTAATGTTGTAGCTGACTTTTTATCAAGACTTCAATCAGTTGCACCTGTTGAACACAAGGTCATTGATGATAGGTTCCCAGATGAACACTTGTTTTCCATTGTTGCACATACACCATGGTATGTGACATTGCCACAATTATCTAGCAGCAAGTAGAATACTAGCTCACTTTTCTCTGAAAGAAAAGAAATTGTTAATAGAGAAGAGTTTTAACTTTTCATGGATTGCAAATTGTCTGTTTTATACTGGACTTGATCAAGTGATGCGAAGATGTGTAAGAGAAGATGAGACTTATGATATCTTGCATACTTGCCATGATGAACCATGTGGGGGATATTTTGCAGCAAAGAGAACATCAATGAAGATTCTTACAACAGGGTACTACTAGCCAACATTACACAAGGATGTTGTGGCCTATACAAGGAAATGTGACAGATGCCAACGTATGGGAAGACCAACCAAGTCAGATGAAATGCCACTATATCCATAGGTAATAGTCACCCCTTTTGATAAATGGGGAATGGATTTTGTGGGACCAATTGATCCACCATCAAATGGCAAGTCATACATTCTAGTTTGCACGGACTACATAACAAAGTGGGTTGAGGTAAAAGCTATGACTCATGCTCAAGATAACAAGGTTGCTAAATTTCTGTATGAACAAATTTTCACTAGATTTGGAGTTCCCAGAGAGCTTGTAACTGATCAAGGAGCTCAATTCACATTGAATCTGATCACTGCACTAATGAATGACTATAAGATCAAACATAGGAAGTCCAACCCCTATCACCCTCAAGCCAATGGTCAGGCGGAGGTAACAAATAGGGAAATTGAGGCGATCCTAACAAAGATAGTGCAGCTCCATAAAAGAGATTGGAGCAATCGAATTCCTAGAGTAGTTTGGGCCTACAGAACTACATGGAAGACAACAATTGGGTTTACACCTTTTGAGCTGCTTTAGGGAAAACAGCCATGTTGCCCATAGAATTTGAGCACAAAACTTTGAGGACAGCTCTTGAACTCAATATGGAAATATCTGAAGCATAGGACCATCTCCTATAGCTAAATGCTTTGGAAAAAATGAGAAAAGCAGCCCTGCAGCACACAGAAGCAATCCAACAACAAAGGAAGAAATGGCATGATCAACACATCAAAACCAAGAAATTTTTTGCTGGTGATTGGGCTCTGATATATGATTCTAGATATCAAGAGAACTAAGGTAAGCTCACAACACGCTGGCTTAGCCCCTATGAAATTAAGAATGTGTTTGACAATGGAGCTATACAGCTAGTGACAATTGATCCAGTTCATTTCAAATTGCTAGTTAATGGCCACCAACTCCAGTTGTACCATAAACCAGTTTCAAAAGAAGAATTCATGCAGTAGTTCATTTAGGTTCCTCCCACTACTCTTCCTACAGCTGAAGGCTTTAGCCTTTCTCCTGCAGCTTCACCGTAATTCTAAAAAAACATGCTCATAATAAAGGTTTTCTTTTTAAAAGGAAACCCCTTTTTCTCCATTCTCATTTATCGCCCCATCTCACTTCTTTATCTTCCATCCATCCATTCCATCCATTCATCTCGTCTGCCCACATCACTCATCCACTTCATCCATCTGCATCACCCTTAATTAAGATGTCATTCTTAACTGTCAACTCATGCAGACTCCGTCATCTTTCTTCACACATACATGCAAATATCAAAGGTATGCCATATCTTTTGTTATTGCATATTTGATTTATTTTATTCTATTCATTTACTGCTATGACAGTACCAGTCCTTATTACCCGATCTCCACCTATTTTTTAGTACATGTGAGGACACATGTCATACTCTAAGTAGGGGGTGGGGTAATCCACCTTTTAAAACCTATCCTTTCGCCACTGCCATAACTACGCAAATAACCTTTCTTTATTATTTTTGAGTACTTCCAAATATGATCACATGTCCTTCTTTATTGCATGTTTTTCTCAAAATCATAATTAAACTGCTTGTTCAAAAAGTTCATTTTTGGAAAAGAAAGAAATGTGATGACACGACAGAAGAAAAACCAGAGCAGAAAGGGAAACAAAAAATTTGAATTTTCAGCAAGGAATTGAGTTCAGCTAGGGGAAAACTGTGAACATGGGTGGTCAGCTGGTGCAACATGAGCCTGTAGCTTATGAATTATTATTGCAAAATACTCTAAACAGTCCACGATTCAGCATCCTGGAGAAGGGAACCGGTTTCGTGAAATTGCTGGAGTTGAAAGCAAAATGGATGAAATGTTAAAAGTAATCGCCTGGATTATGGAGACCACCACCCAGAGTTTATGCTATGTGCCTTAAGGAACAGTTCTTATGGTTCCAACTAATGAGAATTTCCAAAAATCAAGATCCTATATTTCACACTGCTCAAGAATTTTACGAGGCATATCAGGTAGCCCCTAATTGGTTAAGAAATTCTCTGTGTGAATTTTATTTACATGGCTTCTTAATTCCATCTAAAACATAATGGAACCCTCTTCTATATATTGGTGATATCCATTTGAGATCATTTATGTCATGGGCAACAAATGAAGCGAATTATGGCAGGCAATGGGAAATATATGAGGAAGCTGAGAGAAATGAGCCTGTTCCATTACGCTCTCAAAGTTCAAACCCCCATGCAATGTTGAAAGACTGGTTTGCTCTGACATATGGCATTAATAATATTACAGCCAGAGAGAAGATATTTGATCTCAGGAAATAGTTATATGATGAATTTCAGGAACAGTCATATTCATTTTGGAGACTGGCATACACCAAAAGTGAGAAAAGGTGGGAAATATTAACTGTTGGACTAAGAAGATCCAAACCTCATAGTCCCCTAAATTTCACAGTAGCTCTTAAACGATCAAGCAGATATATATAGTTAGGACTTCCAAAGAGAGTTTTGAATTATAGTTTGCCATTGACATTGAGACCTAGGTATTGCTAATGTGGCCCCTTTATCCCTTATCGGGATACCAATCTTAATGATGATTTAGGAGCCGTAGGTATGAAAGGTGCTAGGCTTTTAGAGGATTTTATTATAGGTTTGGAACTCCATTTTAGAGTCATGCAGCAACCACTGATTTCAGAGAAACCACTAGGAAAGTTAATGCTGGAGGACCAACATTAGGCTAAGTAGGGGGCAGTGATGAGCCTAAAATGTGCTCATAGTTTGGATGTTATGATAAACTTTTAATGCCTTTACTTTTGTTATTTGTGGTTGTTTAAAACTCTTTTGAAACCTTTTATGGGGATATCTTGTAGCAAAACACTTTCATGTTCCTGCAGCTTATTGTGTTGGCTTGACTACATTTATTACCCTGTTGACTCCCTAAATGACTGGTATATCACATGTAGTTTTTGAATGATGAAATAGATTTAAATATGTGATTAATGAACGGATATTGTGTATGTGCCATCGCCTTTTCTTTACATTTATTTACCTTTTGTTTCATAGGTTGTTGAAGAATGAGTGGCAGGAGTCAAGTCTGACCCGATCGACCTTGTAAGTAAAGTCCATTTCCTGCACGACTTGAAGGAAGCTCCGGTGAAGACTCTTTGACTGAAACCATGGGAAATATTTTTAGTGACAGTCAATCTGAAAAGAGTGGAGCGCTAGATTCTCTCCGGATCGGGTTGAACGCATAAATTCATTATGAAGTTTGTTCCTTGATTTGGGGATATACTTTACTTCCACATATTTCTTTGATTGGGTTAGTTAGTTAGTTGCTCTCCTATTTTTGAATAAAGTTCTCCTCCTGCGCGAGTGAGAAGAGATGATAGTTAGGTAAAGA
>VDFB02190454.1:0-16562 GCA_007258455.2 Sequoia sempervirens
GTGATAGTAATTCTCACACACTTTGATGTTTTAACTTTCAATGCAATTCTTTAGTCGATAGTGATGAGATCATGTCTCTTCTTCCTATATATCATGATCTAGCCAAATTTTTATACCTCTAGACTCATCTACCTTTTAAGATATATATTATGAGTAGTCTACTGATTTTTCTTCAAGTGATGTTGTTATAGCTAGAGAGCATATTATTTCTACCCCCTCATGATTTTTCTTGTCTTATATAAATGAATTTTCTTCTATTTATCTCAATTTCTACATATTTATTTCAAGATCCTAGTGTTGTTCTTGTTGATTTTGGAAGACCTATCTATGATTTGACTATGCTATCGGTATATGCTTTATGATGTTTCTACTCCTACTACTAGTGATGTATCTAGATGATCATGTTCTTCTTTATTCTTATGATGTAACTAATGACTCGTGTAAATTCTTGATGGACCTATTGATGTTAATGATATTTTCATATGTGATGATAATAAATTTCATATTTCTATATCATACTATTTTTTATTCAATTCTTTAGCCCTAAATTATAGTGACACATCTATGGCTTGTAATTCATGCAACATAATGCTACTCCAAATAATAATGATGTTGTATCCTTCTATTTTTTTGGATTATGTAATGAGAATCCCCATGATGTTTATTTATTTAATGATGATCTTTTACATGAGTCTTTATTGCATGATGTAGTGAATTATGCTCTCTTCTCAACAAACATGAATGTTAACGATACAGTCATGTTGAAAATGTTATTTCACCTCATGTTGGTGATATATGCATTAAATTATTTAATGATGCTAGATATGGTTATAATAGAGGTGTATGTTAGTGTAAAAATAGCTATTACCAAACTAGTTAGCTTTAATCCTATCTAGGAGGTTCCTATTCACACTAGTCTTAAGCTCATTTATAGATACATCTCACTTTTTATCTCACCTCATGTGGACTCACCAAGATTCCCAACACTTGTCCATAGAGTCCTACATGTGTTTCACTCCTACTTTCTCACTTCCTTATCCTTGTCTTTATATGCAAGGATACTTTTTATATTTTACAAGTTGCATGTTACATATGATAGTTTTTTTCATCTTCCATATTCTTTTTCTATGCAAGTGTTGTTTGATTTTGCAAGTTACCTTTTCTACTTAAACATAATCTCAAACCCTCCTTGTAAATTACTTCTTAAATTGGTTGGAATTTGAAAAGATAATCCAACCTTCACATGAGGCTGTAAAACTATTCCTATAAGGAAGTTCACATAGAATAACCTACCTATGGTAGTCCCATAGATTCCTTAAAGGAATTTTAAAGAAAGGAATCATTACACATCTTTTTATACTAGATATCACAATTTGAACTAGGATGTAGACGTTTGTTATCTACCACATAAAATTTACACCTCAAAGGATAATTTTTTTCCTAGTCAAGATTGACCTCAATACACTAGAGGTAGATATTCCAATATAATGAACATATTAACAATGTTATTTTCTAAACTTTAGTTAGTTTATTCTATGCATTTTAAGCATTTATATTCTAACATCAAATTATGAGATAATCATAATTGTCTTCTATATTTAAATGCATGATCTAGTCTCATTTTTCTCATTTTTAGAAACAATCACACTATAGTTGAATCAAGTGAGCTACTACGACCCTTCCTTTAATTTCCTTTGATTAACTTGATTTAGTGTTTAGACTCATTACTGTAACACTATTAAATACAAGCCCAAATACCTAATTCATACTCTTCTAAGAATATTGAGTGATACTTTTAATTAAATTTTATCTTGTCTAATCTATAATGATAAAAGAGAAATAAAAACAATTCTCATCCATTGTTCCTTGTTATGTTTAACAACTATAGTTTCTAAGATTAAAACCTATGTCATAAGGTTAGGTTTGAGTTTGTGTTCAACAATAATTAAATTTAGATGAAATTTGGCAAGGAGAATTTAGAAAAAGAAAAATGTGAATAGATTTGTCTTATATAAAATTTAATTTTAAAAAATAAAGTAATAAATCCTTAAAAATAAAATATGGCATTATAATAAATTGAAAAACATTATGATATAATTATGTTTGAAATTGAATCTAAATATTAATAATATATAAATAATAAATATATTATAATTAAAATCTGATCTAAATATTTTAAAATATTTAAATTTAATACATTGAGAAAAATCAAAATTAAAAAAATAAATGAATATTGTTTAAAATACAAAATATGCAATAAATCACTCAATTAACTATTTTATATAGATTTAAAATATATATATGTTAGTTATATCTTTAATTTTAACCCTAACTTTAAGTTAGAACTAAGATTATAATTATAATTAAAATTAAGATTAAAAAATATTTAAAATAACATATTACAATCTCAAAATTAATTTTTCACTTAAAAATAAATATAAACTTATATTTTTATACTTTTAAATAAATATAAAATAAAAATAAAAATAAACATAAAATATAAAAAATAAAAATAAAAATAATATATTACAATTTATAGAAATAAAATTTTACCTTCAAATATATCTTCTCCACTACATACAATTTTTACCTTTTGATATAAAAAAATTATTATGAAAACTTAATAGACTAGGTAACACTTCTTTCTTACGCGTGAACGTATCGGCCAATGCAAGAGGTGGTGTCACAAAGAAAAAAGGAACCGTGGATAAAAAGTTAGTTTTAAAAAGAAAGTTTAATAATATGACAGTTATAAATGGCGTAACAGAAGCTGGCGCATGAACGGATGACAAAACGGAAAAATAAAAACTTTGACTAATATGACGTGAAAAACGGCTATCCAACCCTAAAATGCACCCGGAAGTTAACTATAACATTGTTTAGAGCCACTAAAACTGCAGTTTACTCTGTTTTTTTTTTTTTTTTTCTATTTTAATCCCCACGCCAAGCACCTGTCCGTCTTTTTTCCAGCGGAATATCTCAAACTCCTCTTCAGTACCATTCACAAGATTTGATTTTTTAATAATAATTTATTAATTTTATATATTATAAATATTTTAATAAAATAAAAATTACTAAATTGAACTTTGTATTAAGAAACTATTTTGAAATTTTATTTTTAGTTAATATTGTTAATATAAATTTTAACAAATGTAAATTAGAAAAAGAAAAAAAATTATTATAAAAGATAGTTTTTTTAATAATTAAATAAAATATTTATTATTAATTTATGAAAGTTATATAAAAATTGAAAAAAAAATCAACTTAAAATTTATATGAATTCAGCTGAAATGTTTAGTTGAAAACATGCTTTGTCATTTGTATTGATGAATCAATGCTTATAAATGTTTGATTAATTTAATCATCTTTAAATTACATTTTTTTATTTGGAATAGTTTAATATTTTAAGTAATTCAATAGCATGGTAATTATGCTTGTTTTAAATGTTTTCCTATGATCTATAATACAATCTTTAACATTTTCTTTTATTAATTTTAATTAAGTTATATTATTTTGATGGAATTTGTGCTATGTGAACTCCAAAATAAAATCTTATTAGAGCATATAGGATCTCTAAAAATTAAGGTATGTATTATTTTAAATTTTATAAATGGTATATAAGAATAATATTAATTTTAAATCTATTTTATTTTACTTATAAAAAAAAATTGAATTGAATTTATTTTATTTCAATTTTAAAATTTAAAATGATACTATATATAACATAGATAACAATCAAATATTTATCTATTTCCTTAACACGAGTGCTCCATGATAATGACTATGTGGCCGCAATTAAATCTCTCAGAAACATTAACCTGTGGATGTACAAGGGGTTGGGGGCCATCGAGAGATGGGAACTGAACACAAAAGGTTGGAAATCCTTGTTCCAACTGATAGGAAAGAAAAAAGCCCTTGATGGGAGGAGGAAGGAGGGACTGCTCCAAGAGAAGCTCCTTCAAGTTGAATCTGATCTTCAGAATGAGCCAGAAAATGAAGTCATTGGGGAACAATATAGGAATGTCAAGGATTCCTTGAGAAGGCTGCAAAACTCAAAAATTCAAGGGCTCAAGATAAGAGCCAAATTAAACTGGCTGGAAAGCGGTGACAGAGGCTCGAAATTTTTCTTCAGGATGATAAAGGAAAAGCATATCAAAGAACACAGAGCAGATTCAACATGAAGGGAACCTCGTCACTGATCAGGAGGACATTAAGGGACTCTTTTTCAGATTCTATAAAGATCTATTTACATCAGAAAGTAAGGGGGAGGGCTATTCGAATGCAAGACATGCAATCAAGGATATCATTCCAAAGAAAATTGATGGGAAAGAGGCAATTGCTCTAAGCCAAGATATTTCCAAGGGTGAGATCAAAAGTGCAATCTAGTCCCTTTAGAATGACAAGACTCTAGGTGTTGACGGTCTTCCTGCTGAGTTCTACAAAGCCTTTGAGGACTGGATAGTGGATGACTTGTTTCTGGTATACAAGGAGGCATTTGAAAGAGGTTCTCTTGGCAGAAATATAAACAAAGGCATTATAAAATTGCTGCCCAAAGAAGGTGACAAAACTCAAATCAAGAACTGGAGGCCAATAAGCTTGCTGAATGTGTCATACAAAATCCTTTCCAAAGTTTTAGCAAGAAGATTGGTTAACATTCTGCCAAGGTTTGTAAACAACACCCAAACCGGTTTCATTAAGGGCAGATATATTCTTGAAAATTTAATTACAAGCTGGGAAGTGATGGAGTGGGCTAGGGTAGCAAACCAGGAAGCAGCAATGGTATTACTTGACTTTGAGAAAGCTTATGACAGGGTTGAATGGGAATTTATCAATATGATGCTGGAGGCCTTTGGCTTCCCGATCTCCTTTTGTAACATGGTGGCCACTTTGTTCAGAGATGCAGTTGCACAGGTGGACGTGAATGGCTCCCTCACCGAGGAATTTATTCTTGAAAGGTCAATCAGGCAGGGGTGCCCCTTGGCCCCGGCCCTGTTTGTGATTGCCTCAGATGCATTGCATTATATGCTCAGGGCCAATAGTGGCTCAGCCAAGGTTGCTGGTATAACTCTCCCCAATCAAACTGAGCTTATAAACATCCAGTTTGCTGATGACACCACTCTCTTTCCCCTGCTAAATGAAGCTAATATTTCCAACTTGATGGTGAAGTTGGATCTATTTTGTGTTGCTTCTGGTGCCAAGATTTCTCTTTCTAAGTCCATCATGTTGGGGTGGAAAGAAAATCCTCCAGACTGGCTTGCTAGGTTTGGTATACAGTGGGGTGGCCCTCTTAAGGAAGTCAAGTATTTGGGCATCCCCTTTGCGATTAGCCCCAACTTGAAGGAAATGTGGTACTGGATTAAAAGAAAGATTGATGCAAAATTGAGTAGATGGAATAGCCAATACCTCTCCTTGGCAGGGAGAATTCAGATTTGTCAAAAAATCCTTTCTTCATACAACCTTTATTTTGCTTCTGTTTGGTTGTTCAGCAATTATCAGGTGGATGAAATTCAGAAGAAAATAAGGGGCTTCCTTTGGTCGGACGGGAAGGGCAAGAGGAAGAAGCATGCAGTAAAATGGGATTGGTGTTGCTTGAGTAAAGCAGAAGGCGGATTGGGACTAAAAGACCTGAAAGTGCAAGGGATTGCACTTGCTATAAAATGGATCTTCAAAGCCCTTGATGGTGATGAGCCATGTAAAATACTGATCAGGAACAACATTCAGAGGGATGTTCCTAAGCATGCAAAGGTCTGGAAAGACCTCCCCCTGAGTGATATCCTCAGCAGTCAACACCCTATGGTTCCTGAGGGCTCGTTGGTCTTTAAAAGCATTTGGAAAGCTTGGGAGTATGCCAAGGCACATATTACCAATGCCAAGTTTTTTACAAACAATACCCTGTTCTCTCATAGATCAATCTGGTGGAACCTCAGGCATAAGGGAAAACCTCTGGCTCTCTTGCAGGGATGTTCAGCTAAAGGTTGGGCGGGCAAAGGAATAAGGAACTTCTCCCATATATTTGATAAGGGGCAATTAAAAGATTGGTCCCAGTTAGGTGTTGAGTTCGGGCTCCCTGAAACTCAACGAAGAACATATTATATCATCAAGGAGGCATGCAGTGAATTTTCCTTCCCAATAAACTGTGTTTACAATGAAGTGCAGTACAAAGATTTCTTCTGGGATGGCGGGACTAAAATAATCAGTCTCAACGCAAAAACTGTGTATAACTCTCTTACATGTCAACAAGAGACCTTCAATCACTTGAATAGGATCTGGAACCACAATCTGAACAATTGTGAGTGGTCTAAGTTGCTGAGATGTGCTTGGACCAGTGTAATGGAGCCAAAGAAGGCTTGCTTCAGATGGCTTTTAACTCTGCAGAAACTACCTTGCAAGATAAGTTCAAATGACATTGAAATTTGCAGCCTTTGTAGGGTGCCGGAAACTATAATGCACTTATTTTTTGAATGTATATATGCTAAAGAAATTTGGAGTTTGTTTTGTCACAAGCAAGATATCTGGGAGGCCAATGGCAAACCCAGCTCAAACATAATTCTTTTTGCTAGAAATAATAAAATTGGGAAAGAAATATCAGCTTTCTGGGTATATTTTGCTACCGAAATTCTTTGGCTAATTTGGATTTCGAGAAATGATGAAAAATTTAAAGGGATAAGGAGGACACTTACTGAGTCTAATAAAAGACTCATTTTGTACAATATGGCTGTGCAGGTGATTCTGACTATAAAGGTGGCCAAATTCAAGTTCCTAAAATTTTTGGAGGAGGACACAATGCTTGTTAATCTCTGTGAAGGCAACTTCAGGGACATGTGGCAATACACTACCGAGATTTTCCTGAGAGCTTTAGAAGTCTTTTAGGAAGAGTTCAACAAAAAGATGGCAAATGGCAGTCAGAATGAGGGGGCTCCACCATTGCTCAGGGTGGATGTTTTCAGCAGGGACCACTCTTTGGTGAATGAGTTTCCGGGCACCTAGTAAAACTCAGCAGGATAACATGATAAAGTCCTCCGTTTTTGACAGTTGTGGTGCTTCCTTTTTGAGGTATATGGTAGGTTTTCAACCTTCTTAGCAGCATGTGATTCTCATCAGTATCATAGCATCATCGAACAACATTGTGACTCCTTTGAACCAGCTATAAACTGAAAACAACATATTTGTTTGTAACTTCATAGTGACTTCTTTGAACCTGCAACTTGCTGTAATGTGAACATCCTACTGTGTTGTTACTGCTCTGTATCTTTGTTGTTTTCATAATATAATATAATACAAAATATATATATATATATATGACTATAATTTAAAATATTAATTTTAAACAATCTTTTAACTTTTATTTATATAATTATTATATTAATAATTAATTTTTTAATATAATGTAAGAATAATATTAATTTTTAATATTGATAAAAATTGGGATTATTTTAGGGACCAGACTCTATTACAATGAAATAATCAACAGATAAATAAAAAATGTCTCATGAGATATGAAATATAAGTAATGGAAAAATCATTGAAACTAGCAATCCTACATAGAGCTAGCAAACATATAGCAAAGAAATGATTAAAAAAATCTAGACTAATCACTATCAACTTGATGTTGTAAGCCTCTAACTACCTATGACTCACAGAAAAATTAACTTATTCTTCAAATGTGACCTCCATTAGATCAAGCATTTGAGTGTTAGGGTCCCTTCTTTGTCCCTAGTTTTAGAAGTACCCCCTTATAATATAGAGGTTGATGGTTATAGTCTTGATGGTTTCTTTACTCATCGCTAGGAGGCTATAGAGGATGCTCTTAATTTAGTTTTAAATTTATTTAATTTAATACTATCTCATGAATGACTTTCATTTAAAATACTTATATTTAAAATATATTAAATTTTTGTAAAGTTTTAAAAAATTAGAAAATGTTAGTTTAAATTTATTTAAGTTAATAAAAAACATATCTCAAAGGATTATTAAAAAATATTGTAACAATAAGTTTAACTTTCCTATAAAAAATTAGAATTTGAATGATGTTATCCATTTTTTATATTTATTTTTAAATAAATTATAATATACAAAATTAAAATCAATTCTTTGATTTTAAATTTCACAATTTATTAAAAAATATTTATTAAAACTAAATATTTAAATATATATTATATATAGAGAGATCAAAAATTAAGCCCCAAGGCAGCAGCGGGGGACGAAGAGTACGGCTCAAGAGAGGAAAGGCCTCACATCAAGAGCACACAGAGTAACAGCAGTACAAAAAAATATATACAATCTAAGCACAGTGCAAAGAGAAGCTGGTACAAAACATAGCAGCCACTAACTTAATGTGTCTTCGATGGTATCAACCCACGCCACCCAACCCAAGGCGCCTTCCATCCATACAATGTGTTTGGTTTCCTGAATCTGAGCCAACATGAGGATTTGCTCCTCGTTGATTTTCCTGTTGTTCTTCACTTCTTGGGTCAGGATCTTGCACGTTTTTTCAAATAGCTGTAGATTGTCCATAGTCTGCCTCCAAGCATATCCACCATGCATCTCGTATATGAAGAACATGGCGGAACCATTCTTGAGGAACCTTTTGAGCTTCTCTTTTTCAATCAGCATAGTAGTGCGGACCTGCAAAAAAAATTTAGGTAGATGAGTTTTCGAAAAGACTCAGTAAGAATTCTGGGATTATTCTGAAACCTCTCTTCATTTCTACATTTCCAGATTTGCCACAAAATAACAGAGGAGAGGATTTTCCAAAATAAATTAGAATCTTGTTTCAAGCCAACAATATGCCCGGCAATAATCTCAATGATGTTAAAGAAAGAAGGATACATAATGCCAAACATATGCCAAATCTCTTTAGCAAATATGCAGTCAAAAAGAACGTGTCTACCAGTTTCGGGTAACCTGCACATGGGACAAAAATCAGTACCAAGGGAATCTTTTCTGATAGGGAGTCTATCAAGAATAATTAGCCAGTTAAAACATTTTATCTTAGGTTCAATAGGCCCTTTCCAGAGATTTTCAAACGAATTCTTCCACGCATGGGTGTCTAAAGAAGGGTACCAGACCTTATTAATGTGTTCTATAATGGCCTCAGAGTGCCCAATAGTATTGTAAATGTTTTTGGCTTTGATTTTGTTAAGAACGGTCCCATCAGGCCACTTGATGTTTAAAAATCTGTGGGAGTCAATTTGACAGGAGGTCGGGAGATTTCTGGTGCCCTTACGGATCAAACTGTAAGTTTTCTTCTGGGAGTCGGGAAGGTCAAACTTGTTACTGAGAACCTCCCAGTCAATTAATCTGTCATGCTCAAACAAGTCAGCCAATTGGGAGATGCCTTTGTTGTTCCATTGCCTAGCAGAGCAGCCCTGAGAGAGGGCGAGGGGCTTGCCAGAGTAATTCAGGTTCCACCAAATGGACCTTTCACCGTAAAGATGGGCATCATCATGGAAGGTCCTGTTAGTTATAAAATGTTTCACATAATTCCAAGCTTTCCAGATGGATCTAAAAACTGCAGATCCTTGCACATTCACGAGAAAATCACCAAGGACAAGATCATTAAAAGGAAGATTCTTCCAAGACTTGGCTTTCTTGGGGATACCCCTTTCAATATTATTTCTAACCAAGACCTTCCAAGGATCATCACCATCAAGAGAGTGAAAGATCCACTTGGCGGCTAGGGCAATCCCCTGGAGTTTAAGATCCTTCAGGCCAAGCCCCCCAAGGAGCTTGTTAGTGTGACACCATTCCCATTTAACCGCATGCATTTTGTTCTTGCCTTTGCCATCAAACCAGAGAAACTTCCTAATCTCTTTTTGGATCTCATAGATTTGATAGTTACTGAACATCCAAGCTGAAGAGTAATAAATATTATACGATGATGGAATTTTCTGGCAAACTTGCACTCTGCCGGCCAGCGACAGGGCCCTGTTATGCCATTTATGGAGCTTCTTCACAATCTTGTCTTTGACCCAGAACCACATATCTTTAAGGGAGGGGTCGATGGAGAAGGGAATACCAAGATATCTCACAATCTTGTTAGGGCCACCCCATTGAAAGTTATAACTCTTGAACCAGTTAGGCGGCTGCTCAAACCACCCAAGGCAAATAGACTTAAGGTGGGAAAGGCGAGCGCCCGAGATTTTGCAGAAAATGTTGAGCTTGTGATAAAGGGTTTTGAAGTTATCAGCTGTAGCTTCAAGGAAGATCGCGGTGTCGTCAGCGAACTGGCAGTTAATGAGCTCACTGTCATTGGGAAGAGATATACCTTTGATAGCCGGGGAGACAGAATTGTCTCTAAGGATGTAATAGAGGGCTTCAGACGCAATCACAAACAGGGCAGGGGCTAAGGGGCACCCCTGTCTGATGGATCTTCCAAGAGGAAAAGAGTCAGTAAGGGAGCCATTCACATCAACTTGCGCGAAGGCATCTTTGAAAAGAATTTTCACATAATTGCAGAAAATACTGGGGAAACCAAAGGCTTCGAGCATCATGGAGATGAAATTCCACTCCACTCTATCGTACGCTTTCTCGAAGTCCAGAAGGAACATGACAGAATCTTGCTTAGAGACATGGGCCCAATTCATGGCTTCCCAACCGGTAATCAAATTTTCCAGGATATATCTCCCTTTTATAAATCCTGTTTGAGTAGGGCACACAAACTTGGGCAGAATATTTTTAATCCTAAGGGCCAGAATTTTGGCAAAGATTTTATAGGAGACATTGAGGAGAGTAATAGGTCTCCAGTTCTTGATGAGCGCTTTGTCCCCATCCTTGGGGAGCAGTTTGATAATTCCCCTGTTAATAGAAGATCCCAAGGAACCTCTAGCAATGGCCTCAGAATAGATGTCCAGCAGGTCATTGCAAATCCAATCTATATTGGCCTTGTAGAACTCAACAGGCAGACCGTCCGGGCCAGGGGCCTTGTCATTATTAAGCTCCTTAATGACATTTTCAATTTCTTCAAGAGAGATCTCTTTGGACAGCTGATTAGCTTCTATCGAGGAGATCCTATTGGGAATGAGGGAACGGATTTGGTCTCTCAAGAGGGCAGCATCCTCCGAATCCTTAGAGGTGAAAAGGTTGTGATAAAAACTGGCAAAGGCCTTTTTGATGTTTTCCAAATCGTTAATTTCATGGTTATCAACAACAAGTCTTTCTATATTCTCATTAGCCTGCTTTTGTTTGATGAGGTTGAAGAAGAATTTGGAGCCTTTGTCCCCACACAGAAGCCAGTGAGCACGGGACCTGACCATGGCACCCTTGACCTTGACCTGTTGATGTTGTCTAAGGGCATCTTTAGCCTTCACAACTTGAGAGATAAGCTCACAATCGGCAGGGTTGGCCTGGATATTCTTTTCGGCAACTTGCAGTTTGGAGGAAAGCTTCTTTTCCACAAACCTAAAGTCTTTAGACCTTTTTTGCCCTATGGTCTGCAAGAGATTTCACCAGGAATGCAGATTCAGGTTCCATCTGTCTAAGTGAGACATGGCAGGGAAACTTTTCCTATTTAAGATGCTAATGATATGGATGGCGCAAAGGGTGTCTTCATCACTGAGCAGATTAGTATTAAGAAAGAATTTGGGGTGGGGTCTATCGCAAGGATAAGGGGAGCTATTGATCCTGATACATGAAGAGATAGGGTGGTGATCGGAGAGAGAGGTGGGGGTAACCAAGACCGCGCGACCAAGATTATCAGGGAGAAAGGAGAAAAAGTTCTTGCTAGCATAGAAGCGGTCAAGTCTGGAGTAAATTCTATAGGGGGCTGTTGGAAATTACACCAGGTATGCCATAATCTGGGGTGAGAGTCCTTAGCGCCAGATAAAGGATCAAACAGATGTTTGGAACTTAACATCTTGCACCATTGCATTTTTTCAAAATCTTTCCAGACAAATGGGCGGCCACCAAGTTTATCATCTTGAGACTCAATCATGTTGAAGTCTCCCCCAACAAGCCAAGGAATGCTAGGGAGAGCGGTTAACCAATCCCAGAGACAAGCTCTCTCCTTGAAGTCATTCGGGGCATAAACAGAACAAATGCCAAATATAAGGTTATTGAAATTGAAGGTGACCCAAACCGCCCTGTTGCAGGGGGAGGCACCATTACCAGTGATAAACTTGGCCCACTTATTGCTGATCAGAAGGGCAACACCCCCCTGCCTCTAGGGTGGTTGGTGTAAAATTTAATAGCATCTTTCCAAAGAAAATTGAGATTGACATCCAAAATGTACCTAGTGGCCTTAATTTCCTGTAACATGAGGAAGTCCAAAGATTTAAAGGTGTCAAGGAACCACTTAATGATCCACTTTCTGTCAGGGGATTCAAGCCCCCGGATATTCCATGAAATACAATTCATTAGGGAGTAATTAAGGAGGGTACGTTGAGTTCAGATGCGCCTGCCAATGAAGCCACCGCAATGCCCTGGGAGTCACCCATTTTTTTTTTGAGGGGTTCTTATTTTTGGAGCCTAAGCGTCTCCCCCTTTGCTTGGCCATGGGAAAAGCATCTCTACCTTCATAGTCATTCTCAGAATCCTCATGAGATATATACTCCAAATCCACGGAATGTTTCTGAGGGAGAGAGGTCGAAGCCTCAGAAAAATTATTGGCCGGGATGATTTCAAGTAGACAATCATCACCAAGTTCACGAAACACTTTAGGAGGGAAGCTTAGGGAAGGGGGCGGGTCCTGACATCTGAAAAAGCATTCCATCATATCCGAGCCTGAAGGGGTGGAGCTGGGGAGCAGTTCTTTAGGCGTGGACATGACAAAATTGACGGTGACAGGGTTGGACTGAGAGCAAAGGGCCCGAGAAACTTCAGCTTCAGTAATGGTCTGCTGATTGGCCCTACGTCGTCTCTTGTTAGATGTTTTAGCAACCGCAGTGGAGCCTGCATTAGGATCACCATCCACGGGAGGGAAGGGATCACCCTGGAATCCAGACTGAGGGGGAGCAAAGGCGGTGGACGGGTTGCAAGACGCCAAAGGGGGGGACAGATTTGCGGGCGACTCAGATGGAGGGGCATTCTCAACTGAATTATCCGGGTTAGGGTTACCAACGAACGGCGAACTACGGGGATGCGGGGTTTTGGCAGTCAGGGTTTTCTTCTTTATGATAGGGCAATCTTTCCTTAGATGCCCTTCCCTTCTGCACAGAAAGCAAGCATTTAGACCCCCTAGAATATCAATGGGGCACACAAATTTGTCATCTGAAATGAAAATATTGATTTCAGGGGGGAATTTCAAGACCTGGCTTCAGAGAGATAAGAACTCTAGCATCCATGTGAGGGACCAGTCTAACGGTATCGTCCATGCGGATTACCTTACCGAGAGGATCAAGCAACTGCGGGAGAAACCGCCATAAGAAAGGTGGGATTTGTTTGATCACAATCCAACGTGGGGCCGAAAGCACAAGGACTTCCTCATGAATGGCTTCTGGCGACCACGCGATGGCGCGGAATGAGGTATTTCCGACGGTCTCGTATTGTTTTTTGAGAATTTCCATTTGGGTTTCATGGGAGGTAAAAAATATAACAAACAATCCTTTCTGAATCTGTCTACAGAATGAAATATGGAAGCCAAGCTTCAAGTTCCAAAAATTGTGAAACCAATCATCCATAAATTTTCTTGGCAGACATTTATCCAAATCGACAGCAGAAAAAAAGATAGCATAGCTTTTGAGTCTATTTTTCTCCTTACTAATTTCAGCAAGCATTTCGGGATTAGGAGAAATAGAGAGAGATGTGGGAGCAACCCCACAATTCTTACCTTCTTCGGTGGTTTCATTAGGGTTAGCAATGGTAAACCTCGCACCCGCGTTGATGGAGACACCAGCTTTCGCCACCGCCTCAGAGAAGGTTTTGGGTCTCAAATGTAGAGGAGAAGAATCGGGAATGTTTGGGCTAACGATGTTAGACACCATAAATGTTAGGGGAGCCGCCGGAGGGGGGTTAGGGGGTACGGCCTCTGCCAAACGGTAGAGAGAAGAGGATGACGATGAATTCAACATAAATGCTCATAAACTCCTAACCTACACAGGAAAGAACACACCTGGTATAAAGCTTCTTAAATTTGAAGGATCAACGAATTTCGCGCATCGGTAGCCAAATTTCCAAATCCTCGGTCGTTCAAAATCATCATTGGTATTCTAAATATTTAAATTGTATTAGATAAATTTTATAATATATATTTTAAATGTTTAAATTGTATTAAATTAATTTTATGATAAATATTTAAAATATTTAAATTGTATTAAGTGAATTTTATAATAAATATTTTAAAATTTTAAATTGTATTTAATGAATTTTATAATATATGTATCATGTTAAAGAAAATCAAACTTTGAATGAAATAAATTATGAGGAAAGACATTTAAGAACATAATTGAACTCTAGCCCTAACTTTGAAAGACATTTCTCCCCAATTAAACCCTAAGCTTAAATCCAACTCAAACCTTGATCTTAACTTGTAATTTGTAACCCTAACCCCAATAGAAATATAAGTCTAACCCTATTTGAATGCAAAACTTAACCTCAATCCCAGCCCAAATATATATTTATCTTAAAACCCTAACCCTATTGAAATTCAAACCTGATTGAACTCTAAACCTGATTGAACTAAACCCCTAATTGAACCCTAACCCTAACTTTGATGTTGATCCCAAGCTTTATTTTAGAACCCTAACCATAACCCCAACCTTCACCCTAATGCTAACCCCAAGATTTATCATAAAACCCTAATTGAACCCTACCCCTAATTGAAACCTAACCATAATTGAACCCTAAGTGTAATTGAACCCTAATATTAACCTTAAACCTCACCCTAACCCTAACCCTAATTGAATTCTAACCCTAAATGTTATCCTAATTCTAATTGTAGCCCTAAGTATAACCCTAATTGCAATTCTAACCCTAACCATAATTCCAATTCTAACATGAACCCTAATTCTAATGGAAACCCTACTTCTAACTATACTACATAATGAACCCTAACCCTAACCCTACTTAAAACCTAACTGAAATACTTTTACCCTTGAAAATTACACAAATAATTAATATTATGGTTGTTTGATTTGAGTTTCACAAATTACTCTTGTTTTGTTTTGATCTCTTAGCCTTGTTTTAGGATCTTACTTTTTTAACCACAAACTTACACTCTTTTGGTTCTAACTTTGCTTATTTCAAAGCCAAAAATTTCATATATTAAAAATTTTAGTAACTATTCTAAGAAGCTTGTAGTCTAAATATTTCCATAATTTGAGTGCATTTCTTTCTAATTAGTAATCTATTTTCTATTATGTTGTTTGAATTTTTTGCAATACAATTGAATTGCATGACAAAACCCATTTTAAAAATATTTTATAATAAATATTTTAAAATTTTAAATTGTATTTAATGAATTTTATAATATATGTATCATGTTAAAGAAAATCAAACTTTGAATGAAATAAATTATGAGGAAAAACATTTAAGAACAAAATTGAAATCCATTTTGATGCTCAAAGGAGATTTGAGCATAAAGTCTTCAATATAACAACTGCCAATGTACATACATTACACAAATAACTTATTTGATAAAAAAAATATTGCAACCAAAAGATTTGTTTGAAGGAGTGCATTTTGATTTCAAACACATTCGAGCAGAAAAGGCATCTTCAAAATCAAGTGTGCAAAGGATTGCATGCAACCAGTTTTAGACATTAAAATCAATACCCTTGATGAAATTGCATGATGAAAATTTTTAGTGCTAAAAATTACTTTGCAAGAATTTCCACACAATAATATTAAACGGATTTGATAAAGATCATTGAAGTTACTTGCTGAGAAAAGTTTTGGTGCTGCTAATTCAACTAAACATTTCAACTGAATTCATATAAATTTTAATTTTAAGTTGATTTTTTTTTTCAATTTTTCTATTTCTTATAAATTAATAATAAATATTTTATTCAATTATTAAAAAAATATTTTATCTTTTATAATAATTTATTTTTTTCTAATTTATATTTGTTAAAATTTATATTAACAATATTAATTAAAAATAAAATTTCAAAATAGTTTCTTAATACAAAGTTCAATTTAATAATTTTTATTTTATTAAAATATTTATAATATATAAAATTAATAAATTATTATTAAAAAATCAAATCTTGTGAATCGTACCGACTGGTTCTTGCTTGGAAAAAAGACGGACATCTGCTTGGTGCGGTGATTAAAACAGAAAAATAAAAAATAAAAAACAGAGTAACTGCAGTTTTAGGGGGCTCCAAACAATGTTATAGTTAACTGGAGTGAAAGGGGAGATAACTTGGCGAAGAGAATGGTGAACGACAGTTATGATGTATGGGATGGTTATCCATACCCTGTGCATTCTAGGGCTGGATAGCCGTTCCTGAATTGCAGATGTTCCTCAGACCTCATAAGGAATGTCGAAACTTTACCTCGCCCCCCACCCTGAATATAAGTTAATGTTTTAACTTATATTGTTTTACTTTTTATTAGGCAATTTTAATAGGCAGTAATATATTAACCATTTAGTTAATATCTTAAAGGTTTTATATTTTTAAACA